>CM074432.1:3041266-3263766 GCA_037101425.1 Elopichthys bambusa
ATAAGGCCAGAATTGTGACAAATACATTTTAGAATAAGTTTTAATTATATAAAAAAAGTTTATATTATGACATAAGTCAAAATGAGTTGTATAATTATTAAATACTTTGCATTTAATTTGCATATAATATCTAATGTATATAATATTTTTTGTTTTGATGGTGCAGAGAAGAGAAATCACAAGGTTCCAGTTAAAATCTACACGTGAACATGTTCAAACGTTAAACTTGTTCTACACTCTTAAACAATTTATAACCAAGTTTCCTGATAAAAAAATAAATAAATAATAATTTAGATTTCATGACCATTATTCACCTTTTTATAATCAAACTGCCTGTTTTAGCTACTGTACCTTTAAGACTTCTGTATAAAAAATACCTCTGTTATGATTCACTGACATAGAGATATTAAGTCATAATTATGACAAAAAAGTGATAATTATGACACAAAAAACAAAAGTTGAAATTATGACGTACATATTATGACAATTGGGAAATTACGACAATTGGACATAAAAGTTGATATTATGACAAAATGTATAATTATGACAAAAAAATTTACTTTACATTTAAATTGCATAGAATATAGTTAAAATGATGACATAACTACATATGAGATAAAATGTCATAATCAAGACATAAAATGAGAAATTACGACAATTGCGGAAAAGACAGAGCTTCAATTATGATAAAAGTTGATGAAAATTACACAACGAATTTTGACTTATGACAAAAAAAATCAACTTTGCATTTAATTTGCATAGAATATGTAATGTGTATAATATGATTATGATTATTATCATGATACAGATTTAACGTACAGCGTTTCCCTTCAGTCCTGCATTGATTTTTACACAGCACCGCCTATGTAATAACAATACAAATTGCCTTCGTCTGCACTTTTAAAGGTCAGTGTGAAACAGGGTCAAAGTTCAAATAATCTGAACTCTGAGCATCACATTACCATGCTTGACCTGCACATAACACCTAGCTAGGGTTAACACTAGCTTGACGCTTCTCCTCTACATAATACAGTGTATTTTTTAATTGAAAAAAAGAAAATCCTATTTCCATGATTTGACTCCATGAACTGACTGTTTACTCTATTTATGCACAAGTGATTAATTAAATTATAGTTATTTGATATTACTTTAATTACTTTCCTGTCACATCTCTATTAACCTGTCAAATGAAGGCAAAAAGAGAACAGTTATTTAACTTTTGAGCAGTAGTTTGTCATCAGTCAGTCTGTTTTTTAAAGAAATTAAACTTCTGTTCAACAAAGGCCGCATTAAACTGATCAAAAGTTACAGAACATACATTTATAGTTTTACAAAAGATTTTTATTTCAAATAAATGCTGTTCTTTTGAACTTTCTATTCATCAAAAAAAAACAAAAAAATCATGATTTCCGCAAAAATATGAAGCAGCACAACTGTTTTCAACATTGACAATAATCAGAAATGTTTCTTGAGCAGCAAATCATCATATCAGAACGATTTCTGAAGGATCATGTGACACTGAAGACTGATGCTGAAAATTCACAGGAATAAATGACAGTTTACTATATAATCACACAAAAAATTGTAATAATATTTCACAATTTTTACTGTATGTGTCATCAAATAAATGCAGCCCTCGGTAAGCATTTTATCCATAAATCTCTAACCACCTGGCCTCATTCTGGCACTTAAAGCCCATCTTTCACGATCCAAGCAATTCCTGAAAGATAGAAGTTTTCCACTGAATATCCTGCAATGCTATGAAATACATCATATAGCAGAAGCATGTTGACTTACAGCGTTTAACCTGCTTACATCTCAATACAAGAGAGCAACCGGTTCCAGAACAATGTAAGTTCTGACAGTCACATGCATGTCTCTAATCACTCTTCCCGCTCTACATAAACACTGCATGGATTTTATTAGCTGCACAGCGGATCAGTCAGCTAAAGCTACACAGGAGCTCCTGCAGCCAATGAGATGCTACATGCGGCCTGCAAGGGTCTACACATGTTCCACAGCCCCCTCTATCAAAACAACACTCGGAGACAGAAGCGCCGCCGAGCGTCGTCCGGGTTTGCCCGGCCCATCTGCTTCTAATGATTAAAAGTGCAACTGTCTCTCCACCCATTAAAGTCCAGATAATTCGCTCTGACATCAGCGTGCCATATCGCCGGCTGTCCAGTGTCACGCGTACCCAGTCGACATGAAAGAGTGAGGGTGAGGTCAAAGGGTGAGAACAAAGGCCTCAAAATCATTCCAGGCTGGGCGGCAGACGAGTATATATAGTGTAACGCTAAAAATGTGTCAACCAGTAGATATATCTATAGTGGGGGCAGGAATGATTTGTTACTTGACGTGTCCTAAACAAGTCGAGACAAAAGCTGTCTGTTATATTGAATTAATAATAATAACTATATACAGTATATATCAGATGACCAACACCTTTGAAGAGACGGCGCCAACTCCTGCGAGGACTTCAGAAGACGCAACATCTGGATCAACACGCACATTCCCAAATTTCTATATATCCTAATTATTGTTAATATGTAATTCATTTTTCCAGGAGCACATTGCTTCTACCTTCAATTAAATTGCTAACAGTGATTGTAAATTAAATTGCCTAAATTATTACATTATTAGCTAATTGCATTTTCTAAATTGTAATGTTGACATGCATTCTCTGTAAAGCTGCTTTGAGATGATATGTATTGTGAAAAGCGCTATACAAATAAATGTGAATTGAATATATATATATATAGTACTGGTCAAAAGTTTGAAAACATCACTATTTTTAATGTTTTTGAGTCTCTTCTGCTCATCAAGGCTGCATTTATTTGATCAAAAATACAGAAATAATGTGAAATATTATTACAATTTAAAATAATGGTTTTCTATTTTAATATATTTAAAACTGTAATTTATTTCTGTGATCAAATCTGAATTTTCAGAGTCATTACTCCAGTCTTCAGTGTCACATGATCCTTCAGAAATCATTCTAATACGCTGATTTATTATTAATGTTGGAAACAGTTAATATTTTTATAACCTGTGATACTTTTTTCAGGATTCACTGATGAATAAAAAGTTTAAAAAAAACAGCATTTATTTAAAAAAGAAATATTTTGTAACAATATACACTATCGTTCAAAAGTTTGAGGTCAGTAATTTATTTTTCTTTCTTTTTTTTTTAAAGAAATTGATACTTTTATTCAGCAAGGATGTGTTAAATTGATTTTACAAAAGTGATAGTAAAGATTTATATGTTTGCAACTAAAAAAAGAAAATAAATCAAATGAGATGAAGTACCTTTCATTCACTGGATTAGCCATTAATACTTGTTTGTTTGTTCATCAACTATATTTCATTGCATTTTTATCACTATACTGAGGTCAAGTGAATCATTCCACGATATAAAATTTTGGTCATACCGCCCACCTCTACTCCAGGCTGTCACCTACTGCAAAAGGTGAGAAGGAAGACAAAATGTGAGAACAAAAGGGCTGCAAACACCGGACAGACGAATCACGTATGGAAGCGTAAGACTTTGTGAGTGGGTGGAATGTTTGAAAAGACACAGATGGAAACAAAGACCCACTTGACTGAATTATCTGTAACCGCACCAAATATCATTGTACACTTCCACCCGACCCGATGAATAATGGAAAATGTCTGATCCGAGGTCAGTCCAAAAGGGGCCGTCTGCTTTTGTTCCCGTCTGCAGGCTGACTGACACACTGACTCCAGAACAAAGAGTCTGAGCAGCTCATGCCCTCAGATCTGAGGTCATATGAGGAGGCTTACGCAGCCGAGAGCGCCATCTAGCGTCTGCTCTTGGATCTGCGACAGGCATTGTTCCTCAGCGCTGACACCATGTCACCTTACTTAGGAGGGTGAAAATTGAAAAACATTTATTTCAGTTGAGTCCAGACACAAAGGACGTCAACAGGGACAGGATCTAAACAAGCAACATTACTGTAGGATATCAATTCTCATAGTTCAACAACAAAAAAAGCAGCAGCACAAACTTGTGCTCACACACATACAGTACACACACGGAGCAAGCAAGGTGCAGTATCGATCAACCGCTACATCGCTGTTTGGCCAAGGTCCATTAAGTTTGTAGAACCCAAGGGCTCTAGCAAACTTACTCAAACACACACACACACACAGACACACACAGATCTATTATTCAGTATCCTGGAGCTCTCGTCCTAGTCAAAAAGCCTGGAGGAATGTATACAGGATTCTTTTTGGAATTTCTCTCATCATTAGGAACCGATCTTAAAAGGATCCTATTGGGAATTCAAATCAGATTCCCCAGGTTAAATTGGAATTTTTTTTATCTATTGAATAAATAGAGAGTGTTTTTTATCAGAAATCTACTCATATGGTGTGGAATAATCCTATTATAATATCATTTAAATCCTGAAAGACTTCCTTTAAATGTCCCACCGCTCTGCAAAAGCAGCACTCACACTCTAAAAAAAAAAAAAAAAAAAAAAAAAAAATTCTGGGTTGTTTTAACTTAAATTTGGGTCAAATATGGACAACCCAACCGTTGGGTTAAAGGTAGGGTATCCGTTTTTTCAACAACACTGTTGGACATTGTTGATATTTGAAATCAACCCAAACAAATCTTCATTGCTCCGCCTCCAAAACTCACTCTCCAATCCTAACCACCCTGCTCCGGGTCGGTTTCGAACCCCAGCCCGTCCGCTTCTGGCATGCGAGGCACTATCAATGGCTCTAAACGCCGCATTCTCTAGCGGTCGTCAGTGTGCAGAGGTTTACCTGCACAACTCTCACTATCTGGCCACTGTTAAACTGTGTATCACAACTGACGTGCAACAAAATGCTTCGTGAAAAATAAAGCGCAGCTGATAAACGAACGACAAGGAAGCACAAAAAATGAACGTACAGTACACAAGAGTAAATACAATAAAAGGCCTTACCGCTTAGTTCTTTCCAGCGCTGGAAAGCTTTTCTAAAATTAACACGGGTCCTACAGCCCTTGCCCAGTCATAAAAATTAATTCAAGTGATGTTCTTTTGAGCTGTTTTGTATTACGTTTTGTAGTCGATGAGTTGAATCAACTCCACAGCAACTACATAAATGTATCCACTAACCATTCAGAAACATCCAGTTTCATTCTAAAAGTTGTAACTTCTTCCTGAGTCTCTCCATCAGTGTCGACTCCGGTTTGAACAATGTAAGTTACTGACAATCCTCATTTTGGCTGCGTGAGATTCTCCTGCTTTGTTGTTGTTGAGCGACCGAAGCATGAGCTGCTAAAGCTCCGCCCTCTTCTGGAAAGGGGGCCGGGAGCAGCAGCTCATTTGCATTTAAAGGGACACACAAAAACGGCGTGTTTTTGCTCACACCCAAATTGGGGCAAATTTGACAAGCTATAATAAATGATCTGTGGGATATTTTGAGCTGAAACTTCACAGACACATTCTGGAGACACCAGAGACTTATATTACATCTTGTAAAAGAGGCATTATAGGTCCCCTTTAAATTTTTAAATAACATTTTTAACCCAACGTTTGGGTTTGTCTGTATTTGACCCACATTTTTTTTTTTTTTTTTTTTTTTTAGAGTGTAGTTACTACAGCAACACTGGAGCTAATTAAAACACTTTTTTTCATTTTGATTTATTTGAAATTAATTTCACACTCTGAGCATCAGAGCACAGTTAAGACCAATTCTTCATAGTCTAGACATTTGATTTTCTTAGCATTTTGTCTTTGTTGTGCAGTAAAGCCAGGGTCCAAAATGAACGCAAGTAACACGGTTGCTGCACACAGTTCAAGTCTAATCCCCGCGGATGTAAATTATGTGAACGACTCAAATCAAAGTCCTATAAACCATCTACAAAAGAAAACATCTGTCCTGACTCTGTCCTCAGAGGAAGATTTACCAGCAGACGTTTATCTATGATGCCTAAAGGCTGTTTTTCTCCAGAACACCATGTGGAGACACATATGTGGAATGTTCCTCACATTAAGCCACCAAAACAAAAATATGAAAAACAAAATCACAATGGGTTTTCACGTTTATGTGACAGGAGACAGAAACAGGCTCATTTTGTATATGATGCTGCGTGTGACAAAACAACCTTCAAGAACGTTTGTTTGCTACACATATCCAGGGAAAAAGCTAAATAATCGTATTGTCATAGAAGCAACAATATACTTAAAATAATTTGTATGTCCAGTAAGGAATATTTATGGTCGGTAAATTGTTGATAGCCAGTGTAGCAAAAAGACCTTTTGTCCAATTGGTTATTATAATAGTTTTGTGAATAGTGTTTTAACATATCTAGGTATTCATATGTGTTATGCTGGAAAAGAAAATTACCATTAGGAATATTATTATATTATATATACATTATATATCTGAAAAAATGAGCTTTCAGTAAGATGTTTGTTTGGGTGCAGTACCAATCATTTCCACTAGATGAAATTCGCTTCCCATTCGTTTCCAATGCATCATTTTTGACCGCAAACAGTACAAAGTGTGACCTTTTCGATCATGCCTGCGATTTTTTTGTTTGTGTTCACGTAGAAAGTGCCAAACGTTTCATACCATTTCGATGAAGTAAAAAAATTCTAAAAACAAAATGTAAAATAATTTGATTAAAAACAACTGAACAGCACTATAAAGTTAGATAACTGCAGTCATTAAGTCTCCAAAACTATGATCACATGCCATCTACAGAACATAACCGCAACAATACAATCTCTCTATAACTAACACCTATCTGAAAATGAACCACACACAACATAGGAAACAGACATTGGCTTAAAATAACACATCTGTAAGTTCAATACCTCTGTTTGTTCTGTGGCAGAGCTTTGGAGTCCACGGCAAACATCTTTGACACAAAGACAATTACAGGCGCCGTCTCATCAGCTGAACAATCTAGAAATGCTACAGGGGACAAACACACAGAGCAAAAAGATTAAAAAGAGTCTTATTTAATGCCAGCAACACTAGTGTAATTGTACAATTCGGACTTTGAACACAATAAGGATGGGACACGGTGTGGTCTTTTATATGAATACAAAATCAAACTAAATTTCACACCTAAGCGGCATCAGAAATGACTTTAAAGCGTGATATTACAATCCGTAAGCCAGAATTGAGGATTTTTAATGCATGAGCTCAAAGAAACCTCTGCCTGAGGCCACACGATATTTAAAGCATCCTGCTATTACACAAAGTCTTCACACATTGTGTGAAGGCTGGAAAAACAAATGTCCTCTGGCAACTTTTAACACAGACGGCTACAAAAGTCAGATAATAAACTGCAGGTTCTTCAATGCAGCACTATAGATTTCACAAAGAAACTTGTTATCAAGAACCCACTTTCAGCTGTATGGGGTTCTTCAGCAGCCATTTGGTTCTTTGTAGATTAAAAGAGTTCATTTTAACTATTTTAATTATGAGGGAAGAACAAAACACTAAACTTGGTTAGGGTATTTATCTGACAAAAAAGGGCATAGAGAATCAAAAAGCCTACATGAATAAAGCATGCATTGACTGCAACATAATTAGAGATGCACCGATATTAAATTTCTCTGCCGATACCGATAGCCGATTATTCAGAATGATATCGGCAGATGCCGACACCGATAGTTTGGTTTTTCTTAAGGAAAAAAAAAATCTCTCCCAAATAATGTTGCAAACTATACAGGGTACACTACAATATTAGAGGTTACAATTAACAACAGAGGTATTATATTCAGCTGCTGTTTATTTTCAGATATAATAATTACACTCACATAAAAACTGAAATGTTTGTATAAAAGTATCACATAAGGTAGTTTTTAATATATATATATATATATTAAAAACTATATATATAGTATAGAAAGCTAAGGAACTATAAACATTGGAAAACATTCCTGAGGTAAATGTGACATGATGTGACATTGTTCACAAGCTTTCTTTCCGCGGTTGAAACACAAATAAAGTGATTACATGAGACATGATACGGTAAGTTGTACTATATCTTTCAACATACCTTTGATGTTCATGCATATTTTGAGATATAACTTGTATTGAAGAGGAAGAAAAGACTTGCGCTCCGCACTGCCGCCTGAACTGAGGCATTACAGCGATCGGACACGTCACGTTTGAGCGCGCCAAAACGCCATTTATTGTTTGAATTTCATGATAAAATTGACAGAATTTGAAAACTACAAAGCTTTTTGCGATTATTGGATGGGAGGAGCTACAAATAATATTTGATGTAGGGGGGGTGAAACGCAGACCTGGCAACCCTGGCTTGAACTACGGGTGATTAATAGGGTCAAAAAGAGCTTGCTTTAACGTCACTATTTTTAAACTGTTAATGCGTTAAAATTCTACACAAGTGATTTTCTTCACGCACAGTATGTATGAGTTGCAGTCTGACACGTTTTTCCACACCCTTTTGATTTACAGGATATAATCGGCCCTGATCATCGGCAGTTTTTAAACAATTGGCCTGATGGCCGATAGTGATAATAATAGCTTCTATCAGCCGATACATCGGTGCATCTCTAGTTACAACATAATATTATCTCTTGTTTAGCATGTGTTCATAATTTCGTTGTATGTCGGCACAATTTGGCATATTTCATTGCGTTATCATCACAAATAAAACAATTGACTCTAAACACAACTATGAATTATACAAATTATAAATAATATTTGAATAAAGGGTGAAGATGTCAATTTTCCTAGACTGGGCATCAGTTTTGGCCATTACTGTAGATGGTTTCCTTAAGAACTAGAGAATAATAAACTCATTGTGACACAATGTTTTGGTTCTAAATTAAACCTTTATTTTTAAAAAGAATAGTTCACCCAAAAATAAAAAATTCTGTCATCACGTACAGTCGTATATTGCATATTAGCATTGGATGTCATTGCATTCATTTCACGTATATCGTCACTGGCATACACAAGAGCTAAATCTGAATCCTGATCATGCAGATTTCTATTGAAAAGACTGGATTTTGTCTGCAAAATAAATGAACTGGAACTACAAAATGTAAAATAAAAAAATAAAGTAAAAATGTACTGCTGTGTACTGCTTATTAATAGTTAGTGAGGTAGTTAAGTTTAGGTATTGGGTGTGATTAAGGGATGTAGAATATGATCATGCAGTAAACACCCAATATCCTAGTAATATGCAATAAAAAAGAATTGCTAAGAAGAATTAAAGAATAGGAGCCTAAACTAAAGTGTTACCAAAATCCAAAACCAGAGTAATTAAAAACAACAACAACCACACAATTTTTTGTTAAAAAAATAAATAAAATGACAAAAACACAAAAAAATTACTAAAACTTTATCTGAAATCAAAACAAAAACGGAGAATATAAACATAAAATTCGGACCAAAAATGATACGATGTCCTACCTGCCTGTCAACATATGTATTTCCATATCTCCGCTCACGCAGACATCAGTGCGTCATCAGCGCGTTCCATGCTATGCAGAGTTAGACAGACGTCAGTTACCGAGCGCCACAAACAAACAGCTTATGCTGCGTTCACGCCATGTCGTAACCGCAATTACAAGATGGCAACCCGTGACGTTCTACCCAGAGCTGTTCACGTCCTCAGACTCGGATTTATGCGTTTCTATGCTAACACTATCAATGCCGAAATGAATCTGCAGCCGTCAGGTGGTACAAGTAAGAGCTCTGCAAGTTGTTATGTGCTTTGAAACATGAGGTAATTTAACACTGTCTCTCATGAAGCTTTGCAGAATCTGCTGTGTGTGTTCATGTGTTTTGGAGGAGGCGTGGCTTATGAGATGCTATGAAGGGAGGGTGGGATCTTCAAAGCTAGCTTGCTATTGCTAGCCTCTCCGAAATTGCCTACCCTACCTTTCAAGGTTGTAACCATGTCTTGAACATTGGAGGGACCAATTTTTCTCTTTTATAAAGCATAAAGAAACAGAACAGTGGAGGAAATTCTAGGTCAAATTGCAAATAATATTTCCAATAATTTGCATTAAAACATGCACACATGTACTTTTATTTGTATGCCTAATATGTAGAATTCGAAAACGTTTCTTGTCTCATCACACAAAATATTTGAGGAAAAATTCAAGTAGTTTGCATCACTGGATGTTACTGTCGGCCTTTTAACATTTCTATCGCAAAACATGTATTAAATGTTTTGCTTTTTACGTCTTACCTCACTCTTTGAGCTGGAATTCACGCTCTGCCTCTGTGTAAACCCCGCCTTCTTTGATTTGATTGGTCATTTCAATCATTTTGACATTGATGAGTGCTGTTACACCGCTGAGGCAGACCAGTCAGCAGACAAAAAAATGTTAATTTGAAATCTTTGTGTCATCCTAACAATATGCAGAGAGCTGGTTAATGAAATGCAGCAGAGAAGTGCAAGAATTTCAAATATTGGTGGGAACAATTTGGCCATTTTTAATTATTAGGAAGGACGTGTCCTCCTTAATGTCTAAGATGGTTACGGTCCTGCTACCTTTAACTCCATTACTCACACGAAGCTTTCATATTTTTGACATATGGCAAACAAGATATACAGATAACTTTTTTTATGGTGCTTTTGTGTTTTCATGATGCTTTTTTGATTGACAGCAAAAAGAAATCATGGAAAATAACTTTTCTAAAGCATTCCGCTTAGCGTCTTTAGTGTTTCATGGAAGAAGGAAGATTATATGGTTTTGAAATGATATGAGGGTGAGTAAAAGCATCTTTTTAATTTCTAGGTGAAATATTCCTTTTCAAACAAGAGGAACGCAGCAAAAGGCCACCATCATACAGCTTAAAAAAGCCCCAAGGCAAAAGTGGAGCTGTTCGATCCAAATACAGTCCACAGAGCAGGTGCTGTACACCTAGGGAAGCTTCCAGTGAGCAGAAAGTGCTAGAAAAGATCTGAGGGTGCCTTTTTTCCTGAGTGAAGAGCACATGCATGCAATACGAGTGTGAGTTTTCAAAAACGGTGTATTCACAGATAGAGTCTGGCGGTAGGATATGCTGAGTGAATCACATCCTCTGCCGTAGCCGTTAACACGCACTCACCTTTTTTTAGCTCCTGTGTTTTCTCGGGCAGAGAGTCGAACCTGCGCGCTCCCACGCTCATCAGCTTTTCCACTCTCTCAGCCGAGATCTCAGCTGGGCTGGGCAGCTTTTCACACACCATTGCTGAGTAACACAGTTAAAGAGAACACACTCGACTGACACTTTCCACAAATAGAGTACAAAACAGGGCCTGAAATGTGTTTTAGTTTTTTTTAACAAATGGTCAGTGAAATGTGGGGTCAGCCTCAGGATGTAGATGTAAATATCACATGCTTTTTATATTTAATTTACTGAGAACACTTTACAATAAGGTTGGAGCTTAAGTTCCTTGCCGCTGTCGCCTTTGGCTTGCTTAGTCGGGGACACTTGATATTCAACAGTGTTTTGATCTGCCTGCATTGACACTATTCTTTAAGAGCTGCTGTGCAGCCAAAATAATGTACCAGTTATCAATGTAAAGCTGCTTTGACACAATCTACATTGTAAAAAGCACTATATAAATAAAGGTGACTTGACTTGACTTAACTACATTAGATAGCATGAACTATCAAGCAATACTTCTACAGCATTTATTAATCTTAGTTTAGGGTCCAATTCTCACTATTAACTATGACATTTGCCTCAATAAACTCCTAATTACTGCTTATTAATAGTTAGTAAGGTAGTTGTTTAGGTTTAGGTATTGGGTAGGATTAAGGGAGGTAGAATATGGCCATGCAGTATAAGATATTAATATGTGCTTATACATAAGTACTAATAAACAGATAATATGCAAGCCAAAAAAGCAACTAGTTAAAAGTGAGAATTGTTCCCCATACTAAAGTGTTACCAATTTGTTTATATGAGGCGTAGAGCTCATATTTAGTCTAAATTAAGCTAGGTTCGCAAATATTGATCAATTTACACCGCTGTACAAAAGTTTAAGGTAAGGAAGTTATGTTATTGACAGAATTATCTTATGGTCACTAAGCCTGCATTGATTTGATTAAAACAACAGTAAAAACAACATTGTGAACACTAAAATAACTGTTTTTAAAATGTATTTTATTTCTGTGAAGGCAAAGCAGAAGTTGTGCATACGTTCAGTTGTGCTGCTTAATATTTTTGTGGAAACGTGCTAATTTGTTAGGATTCTTTGATGAATAACATATATTTGGAACAAAACTCTCTTGTAAAATGATAAATATCTTTAATATTTAAAAAAAAAACAACAACTACTGATCCCAAAACTTTGAACAGTAGTGTGCTTCAAATAAATGTAAGACAAGTATGGGATTGAACATTTCTTTCTTAAAATAACTTTGGTAATAGGGTTGAACGTCGACAAACAAAATTATGTCAGAATTGTGAGGTTTCTTCAATTACTGGATACAGTCGAGAAGATCTGTTGATGTTTGTGAGGTACACACATCTAATATTCATGCTACTGTAGGTCATTTTTATGTTAAACAAGTTTATCTAACATATCTAGTAGTTCTCACTACTAAAACGCAAAGATTTAAACTGCTTTCCAACTCCTTTCCATTCACAAAAAAAAAAAAAAAAAAAAAACACACACAAATAAAAAACACCTGCCAAGCAGGCCAAGATTGCACATTACTGCAAAGTATTTTGAGAATCACTCAATTACATGTTTAGGGAAACAACTGACATTTTACCAAAAGCACTAATGGCAGTACCGGTTCACTCCGAGCACCTGTCACCACAGTAATTGCGAGGCGTGCCCGCGTCAATCATATTGCGCAGAAGGAGCCGTCTAATAACGGTCGGCTCTACGTTTCCTCCCCATACAGCTGGTGAGATCACGGCAGGACGGGTGACGGCTGAGGAGGTGGACAACGCCAGTCAGCTGCCTAGTGCTGATGTGGCTAACATCACTGGAGGTTGGGTATAATTAGGGGACTGTGTGTTGTACATTTCTACAAACTATACTCTGAAATTCAGACATTTGGACAGTCCAAGATACATGATCAAGAGGTTAAACCTATGTTATGTCATTGCATTCCCTCATTTGTTTTAGTCAAACATTGACGTCACTTTCCCGCTGGACTGAGCCTGCTGCATGACTGCGAAACTGCGAAAACGCGAGTAAAACAAGCGATTATCAGTTTAAACTAAAGGTTAGACTCAATATAGTGTTCCTGTTACAACTTACCAAAGATCCAGTAATCCATGGATACTGACATGCAGCCAGGAATCGTGTTTCCTGACATTTATATGTGCTTGATTTCAACGCCGGGAAAATGCATGAAGCAAATATGCTTGTGAACGCTTTATGAAAATACAATATATATGTAGGTCCAAGCGATCACTTATATCAGTGTTCAATATATCATCATATTGTGCAGCCTTAAAACTTTTTTTGTCAGTGTTTATTTAAAAACATCCAATTATGCAGAATATGAGATGGTAAATATTTAGTTGATAAGTTGTCAATACAATATATAGGGTATGATTTTAGCGACCCATTCGTTTCTCTTTTCAGTAGCTTACGGCAGTCTGTAAAAATACATCTCAGATTTAAAGCTTTTTCCCATTTTTGGATGTGTTTTGTGTTTTTCGCGCCATTTTCGAGATGTTTTTTGAGCATCAAATCATGATTTCTGAAGGATCATGTGAGAAATCATTACCAAAAAGACGTACTGACCTCACACTTTTTGAATGGTAGTGTTTTTCAGCGAGCGCCAGTGTTTGTAAAGGATACAGAGGACGGCTTGAGACACAGGAAGCCACTGGCTACAGATGGCACTGAGAAGCACTTTGGGGTCCGAGTGTTTTAGGTCACGAGGCAGGACTTTTACCCCCAGAGAGGTCACCATCTTCTCCACCTTTTCTTTGTCCCTGGAAATGTGAAAATAGTCAAGCAAGATAATCATTTATTAACTAGATAAAAAAGTTTGTAGACAAACTTTAAGTTGGCATGAAAAAGCAGTTTTTTCAGTTTGAAATAGTTTAAGTTTTCGTTTAGTAGTTTTAAAAGATAGATAGATAGATAGATAGATAGATAGATAGATAGATAGATAGATAGATAGATAGATAGACTGATTAGAAAGGGTTAGGGTACTAGCGTGGTTGCTAGGGTACTTGGGGTGGTTGCTTGGTACTTGGGTTGGTTGATAGGATGCTGCTATGCAGTTGCTAGGGTGTTCTGGGTGGTTATGTGGTTGCTAGAATGTTCTGGGTGGTTGCTATACTGTTGCTAGGGTGGTCTGTGTGGTTGCCATGCTGTTGTCATGATGTTCTGTGTGGTTGCTATGCTGTTGCCATGTTGTTCTAGGTGGTTGCTATGCGGTTGCTTGGGTGTTCTGGGTGGTTGATAGATAGATAAAAAATAGTCAGATATATTATATATATATATATATATATATATATATATATATATATATATATATATATATAGATAGATAGATAGATAGATAGATAGAAATATATATATATATATATATATATATATATATAGATAGATAGATAGATAGATAGAAATATATATATATATATATATATATATATATATATATATATATATATATATATATATATAGATATATATAGATAGATAGATAGATAGATAGAAATAGATAGATAGATAGATAGATAGACAGACAGACAGACAGACAGACAGATAGATAGATAGAAATAGATAGATAGACAGACAGACAGATAGATAGATAGATAGATAGAAATAGATAGATAGATAGATAGATAGATAGATAGATAGAAATAGTCAGATAGATATAGATAGATAGATAGATAGAAATAGTCAGATAGATAGATAGATAGAAATAGTCAGATAGATAGATAGATATAGTAGATAGATAGATAGATAGATAGATAGATAGATAGATAGAAATAGTCAGATAGATAGATAGATAGAAATAGTCAGATAGATAGATAGATATATAGTCAGATAGATAGATAGAGATAGATAGATAGATAGATAGAAATAGTCAGACAGATAGATAGATAGATAGATAGTCAGATAGATAGATAGAGATAGATAGATAGATAGATAGAAATAGATAGATAGAAATAGATAGAAATAGTCAGACAGATAGATAGATAGATAGATAGTCAGATAGATAGAGATAGATAGATAGATAGAAATAGATAGATAGAAATAGATAGAAATAGTCAGATAGATAGATAGATAGATAGAAATAGTCAGATAGATAGATAGAAATAGATAGAAATAGATAGAGATAGATAGATAGATAGATAGATAGTCAGATAGATAGATAGAGATAGATAGATAGATAGATAGATAGATAGATAGATAGAAATAGTCAGATAGATAGATAGATAGATAGATAGATAGATAGAAATAGTCAGATAGATAGATAGAAATAGTCAGATAGATAGATAGATATAGATAGATAGATAGATAGATAGATAGATAGATAGAAATAGTCAGATAGATAGATAGAAATAGTCAGATAGATAGATAGATATAGATAGATAGATAGATAGATAGATAGATAGAAATAGTCAGATAGATAGATAGATAGAAATAGTCAGATAGATAGATAGAAATAGTCAGATAGATAGATAGATAGATAGATAGATAGATAGAAATAGTCAGATAGATAGAAATAGTCAGATAGATAGATAGATATAGATAGATAGATAGATAGATAGATAGATAGATAGATAGATAGATAGATAGAAATAGTCAGATAGATAGATAGATAGATAGAAATAGTCAGATAGATAGATAGATAGAAATAGTCAGATAGATAGATAGATAGATAGATAGAGATAGATAGAAATAGTCAGATAGATAGATAGATAGATAGATAGATAGAAATAGTCAGATAGATAGATAGAAATAGTCAGATAGATAGATAGATAGATATAGATAGATAGATAGATAGAAATAGTCAGATAGATAGATAGATAGAAATAGTCAGATAGATAGATAGAAATAGTCAGATAGATTGATAGATAGATAGATAGATAGATAGATAGATAGATAGATAGATAGATAGAGATAGATAGATAGATAGATAGATAGAAATAGTCAGATAGATAGATAGATAGATAGATATAGATAGATAGATAGATAGATAGAAATAGTCAGATAGATAGATAGATAGAAATAGTCAGATAGATAGATAGAAATAGTCAGATAGATAGATAGATAGAGATAGATAGATAGAAATAGTCAGATAGATAGATAGATAGATAGATAGATATAGATAGATAGATAGATAGAAATAGTCAGATAGATAGATAGATAGATAGAAATAGTCAGATAGATAGATAGATAGATAGAAATAGTCAGATAGATAGATAGATAGATAGAAATAGTCAGATAGATAGATAGATAGAAATAGTCAGATAGATAGATAGATAGATAGATAGAGATAGATAGATAGAAATAGTCAGATAGATAGATAGTCAGAAGATAGATAGACAGAAATAGTCAGATAGATAGATAGATAGATAGATAGAGATAGATAGATAGAAATAGTCAGATAGATAGATAGTCAGAAGATAGATAGACAGAAATAGTCAGATAGATAGATAGATAGATAGATATAGATAGATAGATAGAAACAGTCAGATAGATAGATAGATAGATAGATAGAGATAGATAGATAGAAATAGTCAGATAGATAGATAGTCAGAAGATAGATAGACAGAAATAGTCAGATAGATAGATAGATAGATAGATAGATATAGATAGATAGATAGAAACAGTCAGATAGATAGATAGTCAGATAGATAGATAGATAGATAGACAGATAGATAGAAATAGTTAGATGGATTAGAAATATTAGACAGAATAGAAGTCTGAATGAGTCTCAACTGTGCAGAAATAGTACACAGAACGGCAGCTAACAGAGTCTGATGAGCCTCTCCAACTGTCAAAACTGGAGTTGGAGTTTGAACAGTCTTGGCTCATCTGAACATTCCGTCAATGAAAGTTATTTTTCCAAGTTTTAAGTCTATCAGCATTTTTAGGAAAACCGTAAGTCTGATCAATCTGAAAAGATACAGCACACTAAGTCAGAAGAGTCTGAAGGTCTAGTCTGAGTTTGTCTAGGAGGAGTAGCATTTAGAAATTTAGTCTAAGAAGAAGAAGAAGAATGAAAAGCTTAAGTAGCAGATCAGTAAGTCGGCTTTTCCAAGCCAACCTAATTAAAAATGGAAAACTGAAATAATTACATTGCAAAAGTATTTGTACCCTTAACTTAGTACTCAGTTGAAGCACCTTAAATTTTATTTATTTATTTTTGTGTATGATGTGACAAACTTTACACGTCTGCATTTGGGGATTTTCTGCCACTTTTCTTTTCTTTTTTTTTTAATTTTTTATGTGCACTGATGAATTATGCACAATTACACCGGGAACATGCGTTCATAAAATAAACAAACTTTTATTTCATCTTGCCTCAATTTCATAACACTGTGCACTAACAAATGCTAAGGTTAATTTAATACCATCAGTGTTTGTTTTTTTTTAGTATTTTTTACAATCATAGTATTTATTAATATTTTAAATCCGCTTATATTTTTATTTATAAAACGGTTAGTTCCTGTCCTTGATTCTGATTGGTCAATAGCTGTGTTTTATTCACAATAAAACACGGCTATGACCGCTTCACCCTTAGCAAAGTAAACCGTTTGTCCTCAATTGATATTGTTCACTGAAGCTTACTGTATTATGTAGAAGAGTATTGTGAGAAAGAGATCGAGTGAGCGAGCGAGTTTATTACCTGCATTCAGATTTAGCATTTTCCTTCAGGTCAGTCCTATGTTTATAATAAAAAAATCGGTTTAAATGTCCGATGTATTATCTTGTCCTTTTAACAGTTAAGGAGTTTTCCCGTGACTGACAGCGCTAGTCAAAGCATTTGTTAGTTGCGTTGTTTCGTTTTCACAACAATTCAGTCTTTTCAATGTAAAAGTCTTCGCTACTGACTGACACACTCATAAAGACAGTCTCTGCCGCCATCTAATGGCGTAATAATGTAACTTCTGTTGCTCTTCACGATCAGGGACTATTTTTTCCGGCGTAAGGAAGGCTTTTAGAAGAAGTTTACTTTATGAAAGTTGCATTGATACATTTCTGACTTTAATATCTGTATTGTGTGGTAACCGTTTTATAAAAGCAATAAGGTACGAGAGGCTGTGCTGTATCGTGAATAAGTCACGGCTGAAGACTCGTGCCTAACAACGTCCATCAGCTGTGACTTATTCACGATACAGCACAGCCTCTCGTACCTTATTGCTTACATATTTTAATTTTAGTTAAGTTTTAGAAAAGTGTTTTTTTTTTTTTTTTTTTAGGTTTTTAGCTTTGTTTTCCTAATAATAATACCTCAATTTAAACTTATTTAAGCTATTTTATTTAATATTTCTTATTATTAAGTATGTGTTTTTCATAGTTTATTTCACCTTTATTGCAATTAATGAAAACAATTTTTTACTAATCTCAGCTAATTTTTTAATTACATTGCATCTCGCAGCAGACTAATTTTCGGTGTGGACAGGTCAGACATTTATTGGCGTGAATTTCTCATATGTATAGATAAATCAGTTCATACAGAAAGTTACCTTCTAGTGACCACAGCGTCATACATACTCCAGATGTTATCCAGGACAAGCTGCACAAACAGAGGCTTCTTCCCTTTGGACTGTGAAGACAAAAAGAGTTGATGAGCGTGATGTCCATTAGGACAGTATATACAAAGTTAAGAAATATCAATTTATATGGAAAAGAGAATGCATACACTAACTGAGACATTGTGTAAGCGACCCAGGGACTACACTGATTCATTACTTGCCTTTTTTAAAGATTAGGACCCATAATAAAAAGTTTCTAATGTGACTGAATGAGGTCAAACTCAACTAACATCTGAGCTCAATTGAGTTTAAAGGCTTCAGTTAGGCGTGACTCCGTCAGTCCTGCAAATCAATCTTACCGTCTGGAGGTCACGTCGCCCTCCATAACCAACTCTCTCTGAATGAGATCTGTCTGACAGACTGGAATAATGGCAAAGACTGATAAGTCTGGGCTGAAGACTGTGTTTCGTCTGAGCATTGTCTAAATCATCTACAGGCAGATCTTCAGGGTTCATTATTCAGATCTTTGTCCTGCATTACTGTAAACATCTTCAACAAGAGTGTTCTTATTAACCAATGAACAAACTACAGTGTCCTCATTTTTTTTAAGGGGCAATGACAAAAGAGCTTTAAAAAGTATAGTTTTGCAAAATCTTTTCAAATCAAGTTTAAAACACACACACACACACACACACTATAAATGTGATCACTGCTCAGAAAAATAGATAGTACAGGAAAGAGGAACAATAAGTTAAACCAACTTTTATATGTCAAACAGACTCATTTTTATCCCAAATAGTCTTATTAACTTGGGTTTTATGCTTTTGTTCTTCATTATGCTGTGTCAGAGCTGAGAATCAACACACAACAGTGTATCTAAAGTACAAACGTTGTTATCGATGGTTAAACAGGTGCAAGAAAGTGTCAATCACATGTTGAATGGTAATCATTACATCAGTGGGCAGTGGTAGATTTTCTAACTTTAATCTTAATTTCCTTAAAAAAAAAAAAAATATGTATATATATATATATATATATATATATATATATATATATATATATATATATATATATATATACAGAACAAATTTTGAGGATAAAAAGAAATTAATATGAAATCAATACTTTAGAAATAAATTACAAAATAAGAAATTAATACTTTTATTCATAAAGGAAACATTAAAATGATCAAAAGTGGCAGTAAATACATTTGGATTTGTTTCAAATAAATGCTGTTCTTTTAAACATTCAATTCATCCAAGAATCCTGAAAAAAAATTTTTATAAATATAAAGCAAATCAGTATATTAGAATGATTTCTGAAGGGTCATGTGACACTGAAGACTGGAGTAATGATGCTGAAAATTCAGCTTTGATCACAGGAATACAGTATATATATATATATATATATATATATATATATATATATATAATGTTATATTATAAGTTATTTTAAATTCTAATAATATTTTGCAGTATTACTGTTTTACTGTATTTTAGATCAAACTAATGAGCATAAGACACTTCTATCAAAAACATTTAAAAAACCAACATTAACAGTAGTGTACTTAAAAAAAAAATTTAAAAAAAAAGTCCAACATAGTGTACAAGTCAAATCACTCTCTATATAATTATAATTTTTCATTTATTTATTTTTAAATAATACATCCAATAATGTCACATTATTGACCCTTAGTTATAACACTGTATCCAGGTCTGATATGTTCTGTTATATTATGATCATTTGTTCATGGGAAGTGAGAGGATGTTTCACGGTGTGTGTGTGTGTGTATTCTACTTATTAAGGTGAGGTTTTGGTGAGAGAAGTGACGTTCATTAGCATAACTGCGGCATATTAGATTGTCTACAAACCCAGAGCATCTAATGTAGAGTCTCTGCTATCACATCACTCCTGTAGCTCTGTCAGCCCACTTCCAGAGATGGTCAAACCAAGTATGTACTGTAACAAACATTCTATATGGAAATGTTCAGTTTAAAAGCGCTAGTTCACCCAAAGATTCTGTCATCTTTTTAATAAAGAGCTTTCTGTCCCTCCATAGAGAGCTACGCAACTGGAAAGGCCCAGAAAGGTAGTAAAAGCATCTTTTGTTTGTGCAAAAAACATAATTTGCCATTAATCTCGCAACAACGTCTGCTCTCATGTCAACACAACACACGTGTCGTGGTGCTCTCATAAACACTTGTTGAAGATTACTATTTGTAAATTATGTTTTTGCGCAAACAATGTAATCGTGTCGCTTTATAAAACTGAGGTTAAACCACTGGAGTCACATGACTTACTTTAATGATGTCTTTACTACCTTTCTGGAGCTTGAAAGTTTCAGTTGAGCTGTCAATGAAGGGACAGAGAGCTCTCAGATTTCATCAAAAATATCTTAATTTGTGTTCTGAAGATGAACGAAGGTCTTACGTGTGTGGAACGACATGAGTGTGAGTAATTAATGACAGTTTTCTTTTTTTGGGTGAACTAACCTATAATGCACCACAACATAGACCTTTTATGAAAAAAATTTAAATAAAAAATATCTTTTCCCGGGTGCAAAACAACCTGACCCTATTGCAAACCCCTACAAAAAAATTAATTTGGTAGTACCACAGCATAATGATGGGATAAATTGGTAATACCGTGTTATTATTTAATGTTTCAACAAATACCAATGTATTACCATGTTTATAAACCACATTAGGCTGTATTATCTCACAGAAATGATTGTACCTGAGCTCCCTTCATGATTTTTTTAGCTTTGGCGTTGAGGTAGAAATCGCCCCACAGGGTCTTGAGCAGAACCCAGAAACGGATGCCCATCTTCTGACTGTACATCTCAGCAAACTGGTGGATCCTGTTACAGAAAATATAGTTCAGCATCATTATTTGCACTTGTTATTTGTTATTTTATTTCATCCCATTCATTTATATGAATGCAGTTCAAAGAAGTCTGTGATTTTAACAATATCTCTAATCTATGACAGCTGTAAGATCACTGCATATTTAACTAAATTTAATAGAATATTCACAGATAGACAGCTGTAATGTTAAACATCACACTGTTGTTGAGTCATATTTAGTAAGATATCATTAGCATTCAACTTCAAAATCATAATTTATGTTGGAGTCGTGGAGCAGTGGTTAGCGCACGTGCATGCAGACACGTTGCTCAAGTTCTGGTCTGTGGCGTATGCTAAACAGAATAAAAAAAATATAGTAAAATAAAACATCACATGATCTAATGGATATACTAATATTAATAATATACTATATATCAGGGATTACCAAACTTCAGCTGAGCCGAAAATATTTACTTAAAGTACCCCATGAGATTTTAAGTTAATATTTTGATAATTTAACAATTCTTTCACATGTTCAGGGTTCTCTGGTGTTGGTTAATGGTCACATGATATGTAGCTGCCCAACTACAACAATAAGTAGTTAAAGACTTTTTAGGCAAAACGTCTGTGAAATCATAAATAAAATCACTAGTAATATGATTTAACTGCTTATTTTTGACCAATTGGTGGCACTGTTACCAAATTAATGTTGTGTGGTCAGTGTGAGGTGACAATGACACATATAAAGTTTGGTGTCAATATGCCAAAGTTTCAGCCTCAGAATCAGCTTGGCATCATGCCGTCAAGTTTGTTGATGCGTTACTCAAGAACAGTTTGGTCAATCAAAAAGTTTTAATAACTTTTTTGTCGGCATGGTCTGAAGATGATCTGAGCCAATTTTGGTGAAAATCGGACCAACGGTCTAGGACGAGTTTAAAAAAATAAAATTAAAAAAAAGTAGGTTTTCAATGTAATTCAAAATGGCGGACAGCCATTTTGACCAAATGTGTCATAATTGGTATAATTGTTCTCAGTATGACTCAAGGAATTTATGAAGACCAGCTTCATCAGAATAGCCCAAATTTATTTAAAAGCTACTGCATTTTTTGAAATTCCGTTATAAATTTTGACCACAAGGTGGCGCTGTGCCAAAACTTTTTGAGTACATTTAGGGCATGGTGCCATTTCCCAGTTTTGTAACGATACGCTAAAAATACAGCATTTTACAACAAAATTCAAAACGGCCAATGCCCAAAAAAACTGATATAGGTATCAATCGACTCGGTATGCTGCACTGAATCAAAGGAGTTTTGGGCAAACTGTTCAGAAGTTATGAGCAAAAATAGCCATTTTTCTTAACTCCTGACCAGTAGGTGGCGCTGCAAGAGGCCTCAGGTCATGCTAGCCTCAATATGCTAAATTGTTAGAGATATAGCCTCGCATCCATTTTGACATGCTCTTTGTCAGATTTGTTTGGGCATTATTCAAGAATGGTTTGGTTTGATCAAAAAGATTTGAATACATTTGGTTACACTTTATTTTAAGGTGACGTAGTTAAATTATGTTTCCTCAAGTAAGTACTGAGTAATATGAATTAACTACATGTACTTACTATAGATTTACGGTTATGGTTTGGTTTAGTTGCTTGTAATTATGCATAATTTACTCTTATTACTATAGTAAGTACATGTAGTAATGTGTAACTACGTCACTTTAAAATAAAGTGTTACCATACATTTTTGCAAACATGATCTGAAGAAAATGAGAGCTAATTTTGGTGAAAATTGGATAAACCATCTAGGATGAGTTCAAAAAAAGGAAATTTTTCAAAAAATTCAAAATGGCGGAAACATTTTCATGATGGAAAATGGCATCATAGAGCGCAATCGAATCGTCCGTTTCTAATCCTTGCAGTTCAAAAGTTATTAGCATAAATGTAAGTTCAACTTCGTACAGTTGGTGGCGCTAGAGGGATTGAGTCTCCAAATATGACAAACTGTCCTCTATCTGTGTGCCAAATTTCATCATTTTCCCACAAGCGATTTTATGGGCTGCCTTAGACTCAATAAGAAACAATAAGTTTGACTAATTAATAAACTAAATAAATAAATAAAGTGTCTGTTGACTTGACATCAATAAATAGAAAGGAAAATATATATATATATATATATATATATATATATATATATATATATATATATATATATATATATATATATATATATATGGATAAAATGTATATTAGTCTAAGTGCCTGCAGTGCATGTACAGCATCTTAAATCATCTATCCAAGATGTGATTACATATTCATAAATAATTATGTCTTTACATAAATAACCTGAAGCTTAATTTATACTTCCATTAAAACAGTTTTAATTGCTTTGATTGAACTGGTTTAAATCGAACTCAACTTTTTTTGTGTTTCTCCATTTTGCATCAGTTCAGCACAACTTACCAATATCAAAAAAAGGCTTCCTCATGGTAACAATGGACAAAGCATTTCTATGCCATATGAAAACATGGCCTCTGTGAAAATTAATCTTAAAGAAAAATTAAATATGTATATATCACTTTTGGTATTTAGCATGTCACGTTCCACTTTCATTGTATGGAAAAGAGCAGCTCAGACACTGTGTCTAACAACATATTTTTTCTTTCACTAAACAACATAATACAGGGTTTGGAACGACATACGGGTGATTAAATGATTGATGACCAACTTTTTAGGTGACCTATTCATTTAATCTTAAAAATGCAAATTGGTACTTTACTCAAGTGTTTTTACAGTATAAAACGTGCTGAATGTGGTGAGCTTTGGTGCGAAAACGTCCTCATGCTCGCCAGAGTGCTCTGTTCTGTTTTCTCAGCTTTTAGAAATGTCCACCTACACCAGTCGTATTAGTACTTATTTCAAGTATCTAAAACCACAGTTATGTAACACCTCAAAAATGTGCACTCCATTAGAAGGGTGGGGAGTCCTGATGTTGAAAACTAGTGTAGTACTGCCATCTTGTGAGCCATCGTGAGTACTACAACCACTGCTGGGATGTAAAGGGTGAAAACCAACCATGTAAGCTGCTTTTAATAAAAGCATCAGACAAAATAATAAAAAAAAACTGCGAAAGCACCCTCAGTTTCAGAAAGCGTAAAACGTACCTGAAGCCCCAGCCGTCTATAGCGCTGGCAAATACCACATTTCCCCGGTCAGGACTGAAGTAGAGGTCAGAGTCATCGGTTTCCTCTAAACCGGCGCTCCAGTCGTACACCTGATCTCCGCTGTCGTTCTCTGCATAGCTGCTCGGAGCTTCTGCTTCTTTCTCCGCTCGCTCCTCCAGAACTTTAGAGGTGAATAACGTGCCTGTAACTGCGTTCACCTATAGAATAGGCAGAACCAAACAATTATAGTCTCACGAGTTTCATCTTTTCCAGAAACATCACTCAGAGACACGTCATACCATAAAGGATCAAAATTCCTAAACACCTGCAAAATCACAGCTTTTTAAATGTTTCTGAATGAACACCAAGGCTGCATTCGTTTGAAAAAAATACAGTAAAAAAATAGGTAACACTTTAGTATAGGGAACATGTATTCACTATTAACTATGACTTTTCCCTCAATAAACTCCTAATTTACTGCTTATTAATAGTTAGTAAGGTAGTTGTTAAGTTTAGGTATTAAGAATGTAGAATAAGGTCATGCAGAATAAGGC
Source organism: Elopichthys bambusa (assembly GCA_037101425.1). NCBI lineage: Eukaryota > Metazoa > Chordata > Actinopteri > Cypriniformes > Xenocyprididae > Elopichthys > Elopichthys bambusa. Next base: position 3,066,459 of record CM074432.1, read on the forward strand.
ATTAATATGTGCTTATTAATTACTAATAAACAGCTAATATTCTTGTAATACGCATGCTAATGAGCAACTAGTTAAAAAACCCTAAAATAAAGTGTTACCAAAAAATAATATGAAATGTATGAAATTTATTATTTATTAATTGTTATTCATTAAATATTGTTTATTAATTATTCAAATTGATTATATTTAAAATAATAATTAATTCATGTGAACGCAAAACTGTCACATGATCCTTCAGAAATCATTCTAATATGCTGATTTGCTGCTCAAGGAACATTTATGATTATTATCGATGTGTTAAAAACAATATTTTTGTGGAAAAATCATTTTCCAGAATTATTTGATAAACAGAAAAACAGCATTCAAATTCAAATTGTAAATAGAAATGTCTTTACTGCCACTTTTGATCAATTTAATGTGCCCTCGCTGAATAAACGTATCAGCAAAGTGTTTAAAAAAAATCGTTATATAAATTATTTAAAAATAAACAAGACAGTATAGACAGTTTTCTACAGTATAAGTAGACCTTATATACAAAATAAAATGGCATAAAGGCATGACATGAATCCATATTTTCAATTGTGTGGGCATGTTTTGGAGCTCTGCCTCACCTGCTCTAGTATTTTCTGCAGGTGAGCGTACGCCTCCTGTGAAGTGAGTTTCAGCTCCACAATCAGCCGGTCAATTTTGTTGATGACAAGAACAGGACGAATATTCTCCAGCCAAGCTTGTCGTAAAACAACTTGTGTCTAAAGCAGAAAAGAACAGGATCAACTTCACAACACAACTATTGTTGACAGCCAAATAACCAAGAAATAAATCTGTTCTAAATCTAAAACATGATCATTTTTTATGCCTTTCATGAACATGTGATGTGATGATATAAAAAAAAAAATCAGGAATCGGTGTTTTGAACAAAGAATCAATCATTCAATCAGGCAAACGAAGGACACGAATCATTCTTGTCAACGCTGTTTTTGGTTCTGAAGTTGTAATCAGAGAAGCCATTAAAATTCTATTTTTACATTAAAATTAAAGACCAAATAAAAAGTGTGTCATTTCTACGCACTTATACAGTGAAACCTGCCTGTGAAAACACACTCAAGTCGTGGATGATACCTGCGGACACACTCCCTCCACGGCATCAACCACAACAATGGCCCCATCACACAGTCTGACGGCAGTGGACACCTCTGAGGAGAAGTCCACATGACCGGGAGAGTCGATCAGATTAATGAGGTAGTCAGTTCCTCCTGCAACGACAAAGACACAGTTCTTAACCATGAGTTACAGGCAGGGCCTAAAACTAACTTTATGCCACACCTGCCGATGACCGGTGACCTAAGAAAGTTTACTGGCCATAAATATTTTTGTACCAGCCATGAAACTGTTTTTGAAACAATTTTCAGGTAGCCTACAGATATTTAGTAAAGTAATCAAAGGTAAAGTAACACTGCATAGTCTTCACTATATACATTAAACATAGATTAATCCTTATTAAAGTTACAAAAGTTATTCAGTCAAGAGCAGTGAGTGATTTTTCTTTGTCGTTTGATTAACATTAAGGACACATATTAGGCTGCTGTCACTTTAAGAGCTAATGCACGGATCAAATTTATTGATACACGTTTTCTTTCTCAACTGTTAACATTCACTTAGTTTATGAGGATACTTGCGAATACGGCCATTTTCAAGCATAAGAATACATGAAAGAGACCTCAATTTAGTATTCACGCCCGTGATGGCGTTACCTGTTGCATAATGTAATGAAATAGCGCTGGACTTCATAGTGATTCCTCTGATCTGCTCATCCTCCCTGCTGTCCAGATATCTCAGCTACAGGAACAGACAGAAAAACGGCATTTCAGATCACATCATTTCAAGCAAACCAATTATTTCCCACTGATTTTATGGGTAGCTAACAGTTATTGTTGGAGTTAAGCATACTGTTTGTTTGTTTGTTACACTAAAAAGTGACAAATGTTGAAATAAATAAATAAATAAATAAATAAAATCAACATATATTGCAACACACTGTCAAATTCAGTCACTGATCTTTGACTTAAAATGAGTTAAAACTGCAAATTTTTGATGATTTGTGATATATATATACACACACTACTATGATTATGCTATCTTTTAATATAAATTTACGTTTATTTTTATATTTATAGTTTTTGTTTTCAGTTTAACTTAGGATTTAGTCATTTAAGTACTTCAAATTCAACTTATTTATTTCTTATTTGTAATTTTCGTTCAAATTTGAATTTTTTCATCTAATATTTATACTTTATTTCAGTTAGGAATTTTTAATGGTTTTAGTTAATAACAACCACACTGATGACAATATGTAGCTAAAAATGCATTGTCATAGTTTTATTGTAATCATATTTGAATTTGAATTGTATTTTGAAAAAACAAACAAACAAAAGAGTATTAGTTATTGTGTAGTCTAATAACTGATCATTTTGCTTTAGGTCCACTCACCTTTCCTGCTAAACGGCTGGATATAATACCATTACTCGCCACCAGACAGTCGGCTAATGTCGTCTTCCCTGTGGGCAACACAAAGTTACTACAAATATTTTATGTTAGACGCTTGACAATTAACAAAAACGGAGATCTGACACACATCAGCATACTTTACACTCACCGTGATCTACATGAGCAAGAATACACAGATTTCTGATCTGTGTCGTTTTCTTCTGCAGTGCAATTATCTTCTCCAAACTTGTGTGACCCATTTTTGACTTTCTGTGAAGATAAAGATCACTTCATCATTAGTACAAATACATAAACAGTAAAGCCAAAAAACATTTGGACACTTAAGTCACTTGAAAATCTGTCATTGCAAATAGATTTTTATTCCTGGAATAAAAGTAAGATGTTCTAGAGATAATAATACTTCACTTTCATCAACTATTTTGAATGTATGTTGTTATAAATACATGTAGAACTATGGTAAATGGTCAAATGTAGTGCTTTAGACACAATATCGCATTCTGAATAGTTAAAAATGATCTTAAAGACCTGACAGCAGCATCAGATATTTCATTTAGAATAGTATGTCAATCAGTTCAAACTTAAAAACTTACTTTTGTTAAATGTTCTGTGTGTACTGACATATAAATGCTTCTTTATTTGACATTTTGTTACCTTAAGCAATTTCCAAGTGTGTACAAAATAATTATCTCTTTGAATATGGCTTTAAAGTCGATAAATTGGAAAATGTCGTTCTTTAAAACCAAATCCGTGTGTGTGTTGGTGACATATGGACGATTTCAGCACATTATTTCTCATATTCACTCATTTTGAGACTTATTTGACACAAGCAGATGCAACTTTTCAAAACAACGTCTATTCAGACTAAAGACTGATATATAAACATATATAACAGCGCAACACTTAAAAGCGAATATCGGTAAAAATGCTATAGATATTCAACGATCCATTTGCTGTATAAACTTTATCACCATCACCATAAGAAATGACAACAGATACTCACATGTTTCCTCCACTCCAGGAAGCGTAAATGTGCGTGCTGACCGTCGCAGGCGTCTTACGTAAACACGTTACGCTGCGTCGTCACCAGGACGCTGCAAACAATAGTTGCCAGGGGAAACGAAACGCTTACACTTCAGCGTCAGGAAAGCAGCGAGTGGGTGAGTGAGGAAAAAAATAAAAAAAAAATCAAACTTTTCCTCAATAAACCGACGAAAATGACACGGCTCTGTATCTGTAAGATGTGCAGTTGTGGGTAAGAGTATACTTGTTTATGTTGCTTTGTTTCTGTAGTCATTTCTAAAGCACGAGAAGGTGTTTTGAATAATTGATGGGTAAATGGTAGAAGATATATCAAGTAATGGAACAAACTAATCTTTAATAACAGAAGATTTTCCATTTTAAATAACTGCCTAATTATTAGGGAAATGATGAAGAAAATGTCAAGTATTTAATTTCATTGTTTTCTTTTTGAAGTATTGTAAAATGGACACATTAGTAGTGCAAAGAGAATTATGGAGAAAGCAAGTGTGTGTGTGTGTGTGTGTGTAGGATTGAGGCTTTAGTGACAAAGTTTGTTGTATAACCTAGTTGTTGCCCTGGACTAACATTACACAAACATGTTCAGTAAAAGTACAGGAAGAATCTCATGGTGAAAGACATATTAATGAGTTTAGCATCAATTGTTTTTAAACAATGGCCCCTCAGCCTAATATGCTTCTCCATTGTCTTCAGCCGTCACCGCTGCACACACAAGCCGACAGCACTTTACAAGAAAGCGAGTCAGACTAATGTGTTGTCAGAGTACTCAGAGAAGTATCCTGCGTATAAAGGTCACACCCGTCCCAAGAGCCTCAAGCCCCAACTGCAGTATAAAGCTCATCAGGACATGATGGACGGAACGACGACCTTCAGGTACATTTTGGCACTGAGATATTACTTACACTTCAGTCACTAGGGAGTAGTTAAACAATTTGCATTAAAAATGAACTTACAGTAAGATGTTCACATTGTCGATGTAAGGTGGAGAGAGGTTATGAAGAGGCAGTAAGAATGGCATCAGGGTTTGTAGATACATAAAGCTGTGTATCGTCAGCATAACAGTGGAATTTAATACTGTATTTGGTTAAAATATTACCAAGTGGGAGAAGAAATTAGGTAAATTAGGAACAATAGGGGACCTAGGACCGAACCTTGGGGGACACCACAGCTAACAGAAGTTTTAGTTGTACAAACTGTGTACGGTTTGAAAGGTATGAAGCGAACCAGGCTTCCAGTGATACTAATAGTGGATAAACGGTTCAACGGAATATTGTGTGAAACTGTGTCAAAAGCTGCACTCAGATCAAGCAAAACAAGAATAGATTAAAGCCGCAAGCAGCGATGAAAGGGCCCTCACACCCGTGCCACCGCCACCCGGTGGCTTTAGGCAAAAAGAGCACAGTATATAAATATAGGAGGATACTGTCAGTCATTTGTATTTGCCACACTTCCTGCTACCAGCTGGTGGCGATATGACTATAACTTAATTTTGGCATGTAGATGTCTTCAGGCCAGGGTGCTTATCAAATGTGAAGTTTGAGGCAGATTGGACATTGTATGCTTGACTTACAACAACTTCCTGTTTCGTGGCATTAATCGCGTACATTAGCACTTAGCCAAGTGTTGCATGATTTAAAGTGTTTCTAGTATGTTTGGAAACTTTCCTGTTGCCAACAGATGGCGCTATGACTAACTGAATATTGGCATATAGATGTCTTTAGGCCAGGACTCTTATCAAACGTGTGAAGTTTTGGGAGTACAACAGCTTCCTCTTTCATGGCGAAACATCAAACTTTGTCAGGCCGCCACAGACACGCCTTTTAACGAACACTCAAGATCTTCGCAATTTAACATCGCTAAGGCCTTGTGATTAGACTGACCATATGATGTGGTTCTGGTTAATGATTAACTGAATATTGCCATGTAGATGTCTTCAGGCCAGGACTCTAATAAAACATGAGGCAGATGGGATATTGTATGCTTGAGTTACAACAACTTCCTTTTTCATGGCGAAACATCAGACTTTTTCAGGCCGTCACGAACACACCATTCAGCGAAAACTCAAGATCTTCGCAATTTAACGTCGCAAAGGCCTTTAGATTAGACTGACGTTGTTCTGATTAAAGCTCTAGAAGGAGTTCGTTAAAGTACAACGTCTGAAAATGGCAAAAACGGCAAAACTTTTGCAGAGAAAACTCAAAATATCTCACTTCCTGTTGGGTTTTCAGATTTTACACCCACTGATTTTTTGTAGGTATTGGGCTGTTAGATCTGTCTACCGAATTTCATACCTGTACGTGAAACGTAGCACGAAGGGCGCTTAATTGAAATTTTGTAGGTGGAGCTATCGAGCCATTTTGCCACACCGAATTCCAAAACCCATATCAGATGTAAATTTTCACCACTTCTGACGTGCGTTTCATGAGTTTTCGACCATGTTTAGGCCCTCAAAAATACGATTCATTTCAGAGAAGAAGATAATTGACTGAGCAATTACAATAGGGTCCTCACACCATCGGTGCCCTAATAAGGACCCGCCATCAGCAGCCATTAACAGATCATTAGTTACTCTCACTAAGGCGGTTTCCATACTATGTTTTGAATTTAATCATACAATTTAATAATTCATGGTTACTCTTTACAGGTTTATTCATTAACAATTCACTGGATCTTCTTCTATAAGTTTCATATAACCTAAAACACCTTTCTGTTTTTCTGTTTTGTCAGGATGGACTATATCCCATATCCGGTCACCCGTCGCCCTGAGAGGCAGCAGGTCACGTACAAGCCCAAGTCTGGAGAGATTGACTTAGGAACGACCTATAAACAAGACTTCAACCCATATGACGTGGCACCATTTGTTCCTTCACGCCCTAAAGAGAGAGTACACACCAAGAATGCAAAACTGGACACCGTACCCACCTATAAAGGTAATGACACTTTAGGTCAGTTAGGTCATGTGATGCTTTCTGAGCATACAGTTACTGGAGCATTTCTGAAGCAACCTCATCCATCTGCTGTTAAATCAGTTGTATTTAAATGTATTGATTGATTTAGAGAGCAACTTATAAGTAACATCACAAACAATTTACACTTCTGTTCAAAAGATTGCAGTCAGTAAGATTTTATTTATTTTGAAAAAATAATACTTTTATTCAGCAGTGATGCATTAAATTAATCATAAATGACATTTATGTTACAAAATATTTGAAATGAATGCTGTTCGTTTGAACTTTCTATTCATCAAAGAATCCTGAAAAATCAGTTTTCAACATTGAAGAAGCGGCAAAACACCATATTAGAAGAATGATTTCTGAAGGATCATGTGACTTCTTTTAAAAAACATTAAAAAAATTAATAAGGTCTTAGTTGTTAACATTAGTTAGTGTATTAACTTACAGGAACTAACAATGAGCAATATATTTGTTACAGTATTTATTAATCTTTGTTAATGTTAGTCAATAAAACTCCAGCTGTTTGTTCATGTTAGTTCACAGTGCATTAACTAATGTTAGCAAATACAACATTGGATTTTAATAATGTATTAGTAAATGCTGAAATTAACATTAACCAAGATTAATAAATGCTGTAAAATCATTGTTAATAGTTCATGTTAACCGTCTGGTCCTCTTTGGTCAAAAATGACAGAAAAAGTTTACGTTTAATTTTTAATCAGACTTGGTGACTTTAGTCACATTAGCTATGTAATAACACACGAAAAATCATGGATATGATTCAGATATGGATGGGAAATGGAAAAAATATGAAAACTCAGAGAATCTTTTGGTGGTACAAACTACAGTTCAGCCACTGTGAATTATTTATTGAATATATGAATTATATATTTATTGAATTTTGATGTTATGTCGAACAAAATATCTTTCTCTGTGTTCAGGTTTGACTGTAGTAAAATGAATGCAAAAACTGACACTTCAAATCAACATTTCAAACAAACAAAAAAAATCTAAATCTAGACAAAACGTCTTTGAGAATGTCTAAGTATGAATCCAAATCCACAACTTAATAAAAATAAGTATTTATGTCTAAAAACTACTAGAGAATTTATAAGCCACTTTATAGAGATATATAGAAATACAGTGGTTACACCATGGCATTACAGATGTTTTTCTTATTTTACTCCCACCAGATGGCACTAATCTACCTTCAAAAAATGGATTTTAAATGCATTGTCTCTATTTTAACATGGAATACTGCTTTAATTGAAAAATGATTAAAAAAATATATTAAAATGTGTATTATCTTCAATGGGAAAAAAACAGCTAATAAAAATTGTATAAATATTGCATAGTATCATAAAATACCCTCAAAATTGTAAATAAAAATCAAAAAATATTATTGAACAAAAATATAATACTGTGGTTTTCCTGAGAGAAAAAAAAAAAAAGAGTGACATTTCAAGGCTTCAGTCACTTTTGACCGCAGAGGAGCCAAGTGTGACCCCGTAAACGAAGAGGACCAGAGGGTTAACTAAAATAGTTAACTAATGAAACCTTGTAAAGTGTTACCAATAAAAATCTTACTGGCCCCAAACTTTTGAATGGTACTGTATCATAAAAGCCAATAACATTTGCAGTACACAGTTAGACTAGTACTCGAGTGAAATGCAGAAAAAATTGAGTTATTATAGTAAGTGCCTTTGTTAAAAGTTTTGCATGATGTTTTTAAAGAGGATTTTCGTCAGTGGGAGATCAGCAGACGGGAATTAACTAAGCCTGATACAACCTATCAACCTCCTGCTGCAAAGTTTGGAAATTCCACGACATTCCAGGATGATTTCATCCACCGAGGCCTTGTGCCACGCGAGAGCTACAAGCCCCCTAACATAGCCAAGCTATCCGATGCTCCTTTTGAAAACCTGACCAGTAACAAGCTCTCGTATGTGCCACACGCTCTAGAAGCCCGTTACTTTAAACCGCCAGAAGAGTACAAACCCAGCAATGTCCCTTTCCAGGACCTCACTACCCACCGACAAGACTACCAAGGCCTGCCGAGTCAGCTGCCCAAAAGCTGCAAGCCCGAGGCGGTCAAAGTGACCTCCAGCAAGCCCTTCCAGAGCAGCACAGAATTCCGTGACCATTTCCAGCAGTGGCCCGTCTCCCTCCGGCAGATGCAGAAATCGGTGGAGTACCAAAGTCCCACGGCACACATGGACCTGACAACCACCTCGCAAACCGACTACATCAAGCACCAAATCCAACCCTTCGTTTCCGCCAAACCGTTCTCACTTCCCACAAAGTCTTCCAGGCCCTTCCAGGGCAACACCACCATGAGGGACGACTTCCAGCCGTGGGTGGCGCAACGTCAAAGCGTGATCCGGAAGCAAGAGGAAATCCAGCGAGCCAGTGGGAAAATGGAAGATCTGACCACCTTCAGGGCCCATTTCATCCAGCATGAAGCTCAGCCTAGTCTCAGCTTCAAGCCCCAAAATGCTCCACTGCGGACTGATGCCCCCCTACAGAACGAGACCATGTACCGCTCTGAGTTCACGCCCAAGAGGATCAGCATGTGCCCGGCCAGTTTCGAGTCTCCACCGGGGTTTGTATTCGAAAACTGCGATGATCAAGGCCACCGTTTCTTCCGCAAGACGTCGTCCACAGACAGGGTCGAGACTCCGAAGGAAATGGTCTTGACAGCTTAAGAAAGTCATCATGTTATTTCTATAAAAGATGACACAAACTAGAATATGATCTCTCTAAATTATTGTAGTCCTATTGGGGATTCGTCATGAATTACGATTTACTGATTATGCATATTTTACAATAGTAGCTAGTTTTTGATTTTCAATAGGATGAAACTGATATGATATAAACATGCAGTGCAATACTATAATATATTTATCTATATAAATCAGTTTTTCACATAAAATTATCAATATTCATATATACACCACCGTTTTACTATACTGTTTTTAAAAAAATTAATACTTTTATTTTATAAGGATACATTAAATTGATCAAAAGTCAAGTGACAGCAAAAATGTATAATGTTAAAAAATATTTATATTTAAAATAAACGTGGTTCTTTTGAACTTTCTATTTATCAAAGAATAAAAAAAAAATCTAAAATATGAAGCAGCACAACTGTTTTCAACATAGAAAATATTAACAAATAATTCGTGAGCAGCAAATCTGCATATTAAAAGGATTTCTGAAGCATCATGTGACTGAAGATACAAAACAGTTATTTAAATGGTAATAATATTTCATAATATTACTGTTTTACTGTATTTTTGATCAAATAAATGCAGCCTTTTGAATGAACCACATAAAGCACTATTTAAACATTACACATTTGATTGTATAGGATAAAAAGGGATCAATAATTATAAAGATATATAAAGTGATTTGTAAAACTGTATTTTATTGTATTTGTATCACATAGACTGTTTTCTATATTGACGTGAATAGTACCAAAACTAGCGCTTCCTCAACAGATTCATGTAGCGATGCTTTCTCCACATTGCAATAAGAGTAAATTCATGGATAAACTCTGTGAGTGGCTTATGTACAACATTTGTTGATGTAATTAAAATACATGCATAAAGGCCAGTAGGAAACAGTTATATTAGAGATATGGAAAATCCCCTTCAGGTGCTATAAGTACGTAGGTCTGTGTTGTGTTTAATCTTAAATATGGATAATAAAGACAAACTAAACCAAGATGTAAGAAAATAAAATCCAAACTTTCTACACTCAATGTACAATATTGCACTTAAAAACACATTATATACAAGACATATTTTACAGTGCAGAACTTTGTTTGAACACAAAACGTACATCTAAAAGACGGCTGGAGAAATGTGACGTTTATGGCACATGCCATTTCAATCAGTCAGCGGGTTTTCTGTCATACATTCTACACCCATATTAACACATTTTGTAATAATGAAGTCAACATGAAAACAAAATGAACCCTTTTTACTTTCTTAAAACATGCTACTGCTCTTATTGTGCACAATTTATCAGCATTTGCATGTTATTTCAAGCACTGAACGCTACAATGAGAATGTCTAGTAAGTGCGCACATGTTCCCACCCCTAGGGTCACGGCACAAAAATACAATTAAAACATGAATTTGGAAAAATACTTTGTATTAATTTATCTATTAATGCAATACAGTGAGTGACAGCCGTCTGTGGTCTCCCAGTGGCTTACTTTATTAAGGTCCCTTGCAGGCAATTTGGATGCAGCATAGTAGACATAAGTAAAATACAAATTATTGGCAGTTTAGGGCCAGTTGTTTAAAAGTAATCTAATCGGATTGGATCAAATCTTGAAAATGGGTTGTTTATAGGGGGAAAAAATGGATTCTGAAATCCGATTAGATCACAAAAATCCAGTCTTGGTTTTGATCTGGATAAAATCATCAGTTTGTGTTGTTCAAAACTTTTTAGTAAGACCTAAAATCTGGATTATACTGATCCCATGAAAAGGGTGGATTTCACAAACAAAAATGTAATAACTTTAAAACTGGTCGAAAAATACAACGTTTTTATCATGTAATACACATACACACATTTTTTTATTTTGTTCTTGACTAGCTTAACTATTAAAGTAATAAATTAAAAGCCACCATTCGGTAATCTACTGAAAAGTAAAAAAAGAGATTTTGGTGCAATTGACAGCTGTAAATATCAAACAAAAATACTATATTTGATTTGAATTGTTTTTTTGTTTTTTGTTTTAAATCAATGTTTGTAAACTAAATTGGCACAATCATAAGACATTAACCAGTCAAAAGTTTTTTGGGTGAACGCTACAAAAAACTTTTCTGAGAGAACGCAAAAACATTGAAATGTTTTTTTTTTATTTTTTTTATGTCCCTTTAGGGGCTCCGTAGAAGTAATCCAGATTTGGTAATCTGAAAAAGTGTGTATCTTGATCAGGGTTATCCAATCCAATTTTTTTACTTTGAAAAACCAGCACAAAAGTGAGATGAATAACCTGATCCTGGATAGCAAAACATGGGATTTCCAAATCCAGATCATTCTGATCCAGATTCAACTTTCTGAACAACTGAGCCTTAGTGATTAATTTAACTCAAAACAAAAGATAACACGTATGCCTTCATCTCCGAAAACGGCACATGAGATATGCAGCCTTACAAGGACACAGCCTTCTGTTTGAGAAACACCCCACCAATCGCTTTTCCTTCTTTAACTCCACCCCTCTGACCACTTGACTCCATTCACCATCCAATCAAGTCCTAATGGATTTAGCTAAAATGAAGCCCAGCCCTTTATTTTTCTTTGAATATCCTATTTCACTCTTAAGTATCAAACTCAGGTTAAAGAAGTAAAATGGGTTGCGACAGTATTTCATGTTGACTTTAGGGTAGGACTCTGAAAATGTCTCTCTTAATACTCCCAAGTTGTGTACTACTGATATTATTAGTATCAGTATCATTACGTACACTCAAGATGCTTTCATTTTAATTTCCTTCACATAGGTGAATGGTCCGATAAGATTGTCCTCTCATATCCACAAGAAAAATGCATGTCTCTTAAATTAATACACATACAGTATCACTTTCAGGGCAAGATAAAATGAAATCTGCAAAGAGACAAGTCTCAAATCTCATCAAGTGATTTTCTCTTTGGACTTCTGATGATTGTGAAAAAGCATCCAGTGAAATGTAGTCCAGAAAACACGCGTCTGCCACCAGTAGACATCTTTTAGTCCACACACTCCAGGTGTCCAAGGGTTTGCACGATTTAAACAATATTCTGTATTACGAGAGACAATCAGTGCGGTGACTGAAAAGGGCATCTGTTAGTTTGGCCTCTGGTGCGCACTAGGTGGCGCTAGTGTCCTGTGAGCAGGTCTGGCAGCAGCGTTGCCGGTACAGATCCACAGGGCAAAGCTTGAGACGTTTCACCACAGGACAGTAGTGGGTTCTGTCCGTACACTCGCCTAGAGAAACACACACAAAACAAAGGTTAATTAAACGACAAGGTTATTTACACTTTTCAAAAGCACAATTCACACATGAATTGGCAAATAATGCAAATGTAAAGATTAAAGCATAGATTAACCCAGACAAATAAACAGAAAACAGAAGTTCAACTAATCATGTTGATAACATTTTAATACGTTTTCCACAATAAACTGAAATAAACTAGTTAACAAAAGCAAATTTAAACATGAAAAGATAAATAATAATGACAGTTCTGAACACGCAGTCATTTTTGTTTGTTGCCTTTAATAATATATTATTTTTATTAATTACTATTACTCATTTTTAATAATATATTTTCATTGAGGTGAAATATTTGAAGAATTTTTATTCTTACAGGGAGAACCTGTTTCCTAAAATAAGATGAAGATCAGACTAAGATTAAGGCAAGACTAATTACCCCTTGGTTAAAGGGATAGTTCACCCAAAAATGAAAATTTGCTGTTAATTTACTCAGGCCATCCAAGATGTAGGTGACTTTTGTTCTCCAGTAGAACAGTAAAGAAGATTTTTAGCCGAAACCGTCGTCTCTGTGATTCATATAATGGAAGTCAATGGGTGCCGTCACATTGAGATAAAAAAAAAACATATGCAGACAAAACAAAATTAAAGTTCACTTTCAAATGAAAATTATCCCAAGCTTTACTCACCCTCAAGCTATCCTAGGTGTATATGACTTTGTTCTTTCTGATGAACACAATCTGAGTTATATTAATAAATATCCTGACGCATCCGAGCTTTATAATGGCAGTGAACGGGATCAACTAGTATGAGCTGAAGAAAGTGTCTCCATCCATCATAAACGTACTCCACGCGGCTCCGGGGGGTTAATAAAGCGAGGGGTGCACGAAGCGATGCATTTGTGTAAGAAAAATATCCATATTTAACAAGTTATGAAGTAAAATCTATGATGGATGGATGCACTTTCTTGAGCTTCAAACTTGTCCCGTTCACTGCCATTATAAAGCTCGGATGCATCAGGATATTTATTAATATATTTCTGATTGTGTTCATCAGAAAGAAGACAGGATGGCTTGAGGGTGAGTAAAGCTTGGGCTAATTTTAATTTTAAAGTGAACTAATCCTTTAAGACCTCAATTTATCATCAGGAGCCGCAGGTATTAATTTTGTTTTGTCTGCATATGTTTTTTTGAATCTCAATGTGACGGCACCCATTGACTTCCATTATATGAATCACAGAGACGACGGTTTCGGCTAAAAATCTTCTTTACTGTTCTACTGGAGAACAAAAGACACCTATATCTTTGCTGTTAATCTGAGTAAATTAACAGCAAATTTTCATTTTTGGGTGAACTATCCCTTTAACCAAGGGGTAATTAGTCTACCAAGCTCTACCAAAACTCATCTTTGATCACCAAAATGAATTTTTTTTTTCTTCATGCCGTACACCCTTTCCTCATTAATTATACGTGGATCAATGAATATGCAAATTAGCCCCGCCTCCACTCGCTCACACCAGCTCAGAGATCCACTCGGTCAACTTACTGAGGTAAACGCTGCACAATGGTATCGCTCTTTACAACGTCGGACACATAACGGTAATTAATATGATTAGCTTTTTGCTTGACTACGTTATCAAACAGCTAATAATGTGTTGCTAATGTTACACAAACCATGTTCCCGTTCTTCATCTCAGAGTCAGACAGCTGATTTCTAACAATAAGCATCCTTACAAACGCTTTAAGAACTCAGAACGTCAGTGGAGAAAGGCATATAGTTCATCATAACATCGTAATATGCATCATACACCAGCCATATTGTTAAATCTACACGCTTTTTCATAACCTGGCTTCTCTCGAGACTCTCCTGCTTCAGCGCGGTCATACTTAATGATATGCTAAAGCCCGCCCCCGCGTTGACGTGATTGGTTACAAGGTAGTTTGTGACATCACAGACACCAACGATTTCAAACAAATGTCTTTTTTTCACTGCAGTTTTAAAGAGAAAATCCTCAGCAATGGTGTTGACTGATTCATTTGCACATGGTTTGTCTTAAAGCATATTAAAAACACCACATAGACATTAAAAACTTGATTTTAACACAGTCAGGGGCGCATTAACTGGTTTGCAGAGTAGATGCTGTATTTTCACTAGTATTATCAGTTGTGAAGCAACATTACATGCTCAAAGTCTGGTTCGACTGCAGACTCTGAGCTACTCTAAATGCAATATAAGTTCATTTATTGGTGTTGTTTTATTAAATATTTCTGCACCCAGAACCAAGTTAGGTGACACAAAAAAATATTTTTCATTAAGTTTTCAGCACAGAGGAGTGAAGAACAAAAAGCAGATGTTTGGACAGACAGGATTCCTGAAATGACCGAGCTTAGAAGAAAAGAAAACCCCACGAACAAGAGCGAGTTCTCTCGGGACGTTGTGTTAACTTGTAAAAAAAAAAATGGACAAATAGCAGGTCTTCATGGAACAAGCCAATATATTTCGCCCTCAGGTCGGTAATATTTTCCCTAATAAAACATGAACGCTCTAATGGTGTCAAACAAGGGCAAGCATCTTTCGAACTGTACTGATACTCAGGCTGGCTTATAACAAGGGCTTTCAGAGCTAAAATGTAAAGACCCACTGCCACAGGAAGTGACGTTGCAGTGTTGCCAGGTAACAGGCCGCCGTTGCCAGGCACAGTGCTGGTCGGGGAGAGTTTTTTTGTTCTGCCGATGGACGCATTCCACTCGGCGGGACTGGAAGCCGCTGCCGCACGCCACGGTGCACGTCCTCCACGGTAACACCTTCCAGTGCACATCGCACATCTCGGATGAGCAGTTCCTCACGGATGACGGCCTGAGAGGTGTTTGGAAATCACACATTATGTTCACAACACTTTAAAAGAGCTATGAATGTGAGAATAAGTGATGCTAAATATTCCACAACAAGTCTGGCACCTTTCTTTTGGGTCACATGTTTTGGACGTGGAGTTGCTGAAGTGTCTGCATGACACCGTTCTGCTCTGTGTGGCCACCGCGGGACCCAGACAACGACCCGTGCACTGTTGAACACATCACGTGACACGCATTAAAACCACAGTATATGCAAAGTGGATAGAGTTTTAACAAATGCAGCTGCTCTGACACTAAACGGGTATAAACTACATAAACACGATTATGTGTATTTGACAAATTACATTAATTTTTATATGATTGCATAAAGGCCCGTTCACACCAAGAACGATAACTATAAAGATAACGATAAAGATTAAGTCGCCGAGGTCCAGAAAACGCCACCGCTGTTTGACAAGTCAAGTCAACCCCCTTTTTAAGGATACTTTAAAGAAAATGGATATATGGAAAACAATCGGTCATACCTTCGGAATAAACGGTGAGAAGGATTAACGATGAGATCATTATGTCAGGCTAGCAAACAGTGTAACATAATATTACCTCGGGTATCCAGCGCTAGTTTCGACAACATTGTCTTGCTTCCTTTGAAGTTGCAGTGAAAAAGACTTTGTCAGCTAAATTCACTGTTAGGTTAGATCGATTACACTAGCTATTCACTCGAAACATAGCATGCTGAGGACATCTGCTGGTTAAAGCAGTGTAAATGCAACAAGAACATGTTGTACAGACTTTGAAACCGCAGCGCTTGAGCTTAGAACTGTTATCGTTCGTTGGTGTAGACGCAAATATAGTTATCATTATAGTTATCATTCTTGGTGTGAATGGGCCTTAAGAGTGTATATTTTTTATTATAATATATTTATTATATATATTTCTGTGTAATTCGCTGTGTATGTTGATGATAATGCAAGTGAGAGAGAGAGTTTAAGGATAAGACTTTAATGCGCACTTCTTGCACTGTTTTATTAAGCTCTTACTGTGGTTTTCTGGAGTCAAAACGGACATTTCATCTTTTGTGTGAAGTACAATAAACATCATAAAACATAGTCAAGTTTTGGCCATCATTCGGACGGGGTCTACTACAACAGGCTTGTACTAATAGTGGGTAATAGTGACAACATAAGTTATAACCGTAATTAAACTAAACTATACCTGTAGCAGGCAGCATATATTTTCTGGCTCTGCAGGCATTATTGTCCAAATACGGTTTGGACTGAACACTGTTTCTGACTCCTGACACCGGAGAATGAGCCCTTGAAGCTCCGCCCTCTTAGGCCGGGAGTGGCAGCTCATTTGCATTTAAAGGGACACACACAAAATGGTGTGTTTTTGCTCACCCCCAAAAACTGGCAATTTTAACATGATATAATAAATGATCTGTGGGGTATTTTAAGCTGAAACACACACATTCTGGGGACACCACAGACTTATATTACATCTTGTGAAAAGGGGCATAATAGCTCCCCTTTAACCCTCGTTCCCTGAAGGAGGAAAGGAGACGTTATGTTCCTCCTGCCACAACCCTGAACCACCCTGCTGAATGGCCGGGATGACGTCCTGAATCCTGAGTGGATGCGAGCCGCCATCTTATATACCCGTATGTACGAGGGAGTGGCTTGGCATGCAAATTCCACTCGCCAATTCCATTGGCCGTTTTTATAAAACTCAGAGGTGATCAGGGTTTCCAAGTGAGTTCCCATTTGTCAGTCATCGGCATAATGTCTCCATTCCCTCCATCAGGAAACGAGGGTTATGACGCTCTGCAGGATCATGTGACACTGAAGACTGATGCTAAAAATTCAGCTTTGCATCACTAGAATAAATTACATTTTTAAGTATATTCAAATAGAAAACACTTATTTTAAATTATAATAATATTTCATAATATTACTGTATTTACTGTATTTTTAATCAAATAAATGCAGCCGTGGTGAGCAGAAGAGACTTCTTTCAGTAGTGTAAAGGTTTAGCAATGAATTGACAGAATATTTCATAATTAAATAATTGCGTATATTGGTTGACCGAAATGGGTCAATATCAATATATTAGAAAATATGCTATCAAAATATCATTGTTCCACATTAAAGAGGTTAGAATGAATATAAAAGTGTCAGTAAACGTACCTTCCCCCACGGGCCGGTGAGCCACTCCACACAGGCGTGAGAGGTGCACTCTTCCCTGTCCCCGGGCCGAGGAGATCCTTCACACGTGGCGCTGGGCAGAACCCTCATGCTCCCTGATGCGTCCACCTGCTGACAGGAGACACGCCTCTCTCTGAAGCCCCGCCCACAGGAACTGGTGCATTTGGACCACACTGTTGACGCCCAACTGACATATACATAAAAAACATACAGTAGTTCAAAGTCAGAAGAGCTTCAAAACTGGTTACATTTTAATTATAATGTGCTATTCTGTCATTATATTTCCATTTGGTGAAATCACACAGCTGTAAACAACATTATATATAATTATTACAGGATATGATTTATCTTCACACTGTAGCTCCATGAGATGTTTTACTTGACATTTAGCTAGCTGCATATTACTAATTTTCTTTGCACTCACACAGTTAAACACACACTAACAATCCTCAAACTTCTAGCTAACTCTGGATTTGTGCCATTCCAAACTGACAAGAATATATATCGCCATACATTTCAACAGCGTTCCTAACTGGCGATACGTACGGCTGGATATTTCTGGTTCTTGAAAAAGCACAGGTTGTACCCAAGTCACTGGGGAGCTCGGAGCCTCTGCGGGGCATTTGGGGTTGTGTTAGAGCGAGAGAAGCAGTAACAAAGACACGCTTTGTGAGAGGATCTCCTGCTGATGGCTCTGAACTGACGCTAAACGCTTTTACAGAGCCATATGATTCATGTGCTGAGCCCAGACGCATGGCAATAATCAGATGATGTTTTTGGCATGGACGTATAGAAGTCGGAGAGCGTTTGTGTGCACTATCTATCCTGTGTTCTCCGTGAAACCCTGAAACCCTCAATCAATCAGCTCACGATATGAAATGTGGACTATGCTAATGAGTCAGAGTCGGAATATTTTCTCTGCAAAGAAACTCCTGCTTGCTTTTATACCAAAGAGTGAGGGTATACGCTAATAATATTTAGTTGAGAAAATTAATCGAAAATTGAGCTTTTCACTTTCTTAAATTAGTGTTATTTAAGCTAGTTTTATTAATATTTTGAATTAGCTTTTATATTTTTAGTTTTCATGTTAACAAATTTAGTTAAAGTTTAAAGTTCGTCAACTAATATTTGTATTTTATCTTATTTCCGCTTTACTTCAATTAACAGAAATGTTTTTAATAGTTTAGTTAACACTGTCTCTGGGCTTATTGTTCAAAAATGCTTTTTTTCATGAAAAATAAGAAAAAAAAAAAAAAATAATAATAAGCAACTAGATCACATTACAGAAGTTAAATGTGTTTCAAATGCCATTTCACACTGTCTTTATGAAAAGTATGTTGAATAATTAAATTCTTCGTTTTTGTCACCAAAATGCGCCCCAAATTCCAAATAAGGGGACAAAAAATGCCCCTGCACAATTAAACTAAATCTATTATGGCAGTTGCGAATAAAATTTAATGCGAAAATGAATGAAAAGTGTTGATTGTGACATTTAGGTCTGCTCAGATTGTATGAAATTTATTTTTCTTTTTTGCATTATAACCACCATTATACCCAATTATAACCAATCACGTGTTTCTGTTGAGCTTATGAACGCAACGGCCAATCAGGAGTAAGGAACGTTTTGCTCGCTTTCTGTATAGGATTTATTCCCAGTTTGAATAACTGCTTTGATTTTTCATGCTACTAAAATAATTAAGTAAATGTGAAATCTAGATTTTCTAATGCATAAAAAGCAATAGACTAATTCAAAAACGGTTCTTAGCTTGTTTTGTCTGCGTAGCCAGAATATAATGCGACATTTCCCCAAACACAAAACATTTTTATGTATTATATTAATATACATTAATAATAATTATTACAATATCGGTAACACTTTATTTTAGGGTCTTTTAACTAGTTGCTTATTAGCATGCATATTACTAGAATATTAGCTATTTATTAGTACTTATTAAACACATATTAATGCCTTATTCTGCATGACCTTATTCTACATGCTTAATCCTACCCAATACCTAAACTTAACAACTACCTTACTAACTATTAATAAGCAGTAAATTAGGAGTTTATTGAGGGAAAAGTCGTAGTTAATAGTTTATATGTGTTCCCTATACTAAAGTGTTACCAAAATATCAAAAGCAAAAGCATTTTCACTATTAACTATAACTTTTCCCTCAATAAACTTCTAATTTACTGCTTATTAATAGTTAGTAAGGTAGTTGTTAGGTTTAGGTATTGGGTAGGATTAAGAATGTAGAATATGGTCATGCAGAATAAGGCATTAATATGTGCTTAATAAGTACTAATAAACAGCTAATATTCTTGTAATACGCATGCTAATAAGCAACTAGTTTAAAGACCCTAAAATAAAGTGTTACCCACATTTCTAGTAATTGTACAGTTAATTCTCAATTTGTATTTTTAGAAAGTTTAGGAATATTTTTCCTCTCCCCAAATGTGTCACTACTGAAACACAATAATAAATCATTTAATAAGAAGGGTTACATTGACCTATTAAGATTTTGTTTACATCTACCTTGTAAATGTATTTTTTGCTATTTTTTAAGAATGTTTTAACAGGTAAATCAATAACAATTACAATTTTAACAATATTTCAAGTGTAATTTATGAGATTTGTTGTATTTTGAATCCAATCTTTCTTTGTAAAAGGCATAAAGTTTATCATACTGATTTCAAAGTGAAGGATTCATTAGTTTGAATATACATTGAACCAAACACTATAATAACATCTTAGTTGACAAGTCAATATACTTGATTTTTGACAAAATATCCCACGTTTCGGTCGTGACTGCATATTTTAAACAGTAATGTTTTGGTAGTGACCACATCACATTACAGAATATTAACTCACATACTAAAACATATTAAAATACTAATGATTTGCATAACTGCACTAAAATTTAGTTTATTTCCCCCAAATAAACAATTATGTGTTCCCTTTTGTCACCACCGAAACGTGGTAAAGTTTCGGTAGTGACAATTTTAGATACTTTTGAGTCTAGCTCAAAGATGCTAATCAGCACATGGTTAGCTAGCACAGTTCTGAACAGTAGTACACAGAAAAAAACTAAATTTTATCGAATAACCATAAAAAAAAACCCAATGATGTCACTACCGAAACTTCAGCACATGTTTTGTTTGTGACTATTTCGGTTGTGACAATTTTAGATACTTTTGAGTCTAGCTCAAAGATGCTAATCATCACATGGTTAGCTAGCACAGTTCTGAACAGTTGTACACACATTAAAAACGAAATTGTATGGAATAACACCCAAAAAAGTTTGCTTAATTGCAGAAAATGGTGTTCGGTAGTGACGTTCCTTGAAGTTACACACAGGTTTTCAGACTTTTGAACACATTTAACTCAAAATGATGGACCTATCTGCTGTGAAAGAGAGGCTATGAGAGGGAGGGACACAGGAATATTTCCCGATCAAAAATGGAGAAGCGTGGTTAAAATCAGTCTCAGCCAATGGACTAAAACATACACTGTTTCGGTAGTGACATGAAAATGCGGGACACATTTTTTTACATAAAGTTTCATGATTTAAAAATAAAATTATTTATTCTAAGTGTTCTGATTTCTATGCACTGTGTTGAAATGGTAAAAAATTCACAAGGACTTCTCTAGCCAGACCAGTGCACTGACAAAAAGAAGCTCTTTTACACTGACAGCTGATATCTGCTCTTCTCCAGCCCCATTGGACTCATACAGTTTGATTCATGTGCTTCGTTGAGCGTCTGCACAGCCCCTGAAAAGACTGATGCTGGGAAGGAGATGATAGATGGGCTGTTTGATGGAGAGAGGCACTTTGGCTGGGAATCAGAGGACCGGGGTGCTGCTCGCAGTCAAATGTATCACAGCTCACAGGATTGTGAAGGGTTCTGCTCTCTTTATATCGAAGTCTATGGAGAGATCCATCAGCAGACGCTCATTTATCAAAGACAGAGCGACTGTCACTGTGTCAGACTTCTAAATCGCTAACGTTCAGAGATTTGGGGTAATTATACAGTACAATCAAGGCGTTTCAGGGAGTTCAGAAGCAGTGCTTACTGATATAGACATTAACTCCCTTTGGAGTGACTTTGTGCTTTGCTTTGCAGACCTTTTTCATTCTCAAACACTCTCCCTAAAGTGATACCATACAATCTCACAATCACCTCACTTGTAATAATGATTTCATCAGAAATGAGCCATGTATGAAACCATTCTACTCTACTAACATGCAGAGTGTGTCATGCCAAACGCTTCAGATTATTGAATACATTTTTTTATTTACTTATAGAAGTATACCTGGGAGGGCAGTCCAGGATGTTGCACGGCCGTGGTTGACTGATCGGTTTGGGAAGATGATGACAGACCGAATGAGGCGTCTCCCTGCCCTCTGATGTCAGACATCGTACCTTCCTCATCTGAGTCCCTCTGTTGCCACAGGAAGCGCTGCATGAGCTCCACTCGCCCAAACGCCACTCAAACTCTAACACCCGAAAAAGACACAAAGAGAAGTGTACGCACAATAAGTGATGATATTATTGATATATTATTTAAAACTGACTTTTAAAATAGATTTTAGTTTCTTGCTTTTTGTTTTTCATTATTTTAGGCAAAATAATGTATAGTATACGAGCATAGTAAATAGTATAAAATACTATAAAACTTGACCATCTATTAATTATCAATAATACAATTCTAGATTATCTGGCCTAAATAAACACTAAAGGTCTTTGCACACCGAGTCGGAAATTTTCGCACGTTAAAAAATAAATACGACCTCACGTTGTGTCACTCACGCCTCCGAAACTTTTGTCCGTCATAAAAAAAAAATTCAGATCGGGTTTAATTTTTTGGTTTTTGCATCCGTAGCAAAGGTGTTTTGACAATTCAGAGCCACCGTACAAGTGAACGCCAAAATCCAGAATAGCTTCTGATAAGCTGATCCACTTCGTCTCGCTGCACAAAGCACTGTATGAAAGAAACAAAGTGCAGAATTCATATATATTGGTGGTCTACTTTTTAATATGTCCCTCCTGTATCGCTAGCGGAGCATCAAACTGAGCCACTGACATCTGAAGTAAACTTTGAATCGCTCGGGATAATCCCGAAGCTCCTTGATATAGAGGTGGAACTCTCCTTCCTCTTTACGCAATCTCAGGATTGGATGGACCCAATATTTCCTCTTTCTTTTTCTCTTTTTTAAGAAGAGAGAGGACAACAAAATCAAGCTCACTGCTTGAAGACTCCATTTTGTATTGTTTTGCGAATTTATTCACAACGGATTAATACTTTTATTCAGCAAGGATGCATAAAACTAATCAAAAATGACAGTTAATACAAACAAATGCAGTTCTTCCGAACTAATCATGAAAAGAATATATTCATCAAAAATATGAAGCGGTTTTCAACACTGATAATAATCAGAAATGTTTTCTGAGTAGCAAATCAGCATATCAGGATCATGTGACACTGAAGACTGGAGTAATGATGCTGAAAATTCATTTTAAAATAAATTACATGTTAAAACATATTTAAAAAAGAAAATTTAAATAATATTTCACAATATTTTACTGTATAAGTGTGTTGGTGAGCAAAACAAACTAATTTTAAAAACATTAAAATATCTTCCACAAACTTTTAAATGGCAGTGTATGAAATGCAAAAGTAATCTGAGTGAACGTTTACACGACAATGATGTATTAGAAACTGAGAACCTTTTCTTTTGCATTATCGAAAAGTTTTGCGTACAAACAGCAATGATCCCAGTACACACGGATACGCAAAAACGTCTAAAAACGCTGTATTTTGCTGCGAGGCCAGCAGTTGCCGATGTCACTTCATAAAGAAACACGTAATACGCATGTGCATGATGTCACCATTTTCACAAATTCACGTTTTTGTAGTTTACACAGAGATGATAACAGTATTGTTTTCGGGCATTTGCATTTTCAGGCCCCCAAAACACTGTTGTCGTGTAAACAAATGGCCAAAATGCATGAAAAGTTTTCCATTTGTAGTTGAAAACGGTGTTGTGTAAAAGCCCCCAAATATAAAAATAGGAAAAATGAGCATGCACAAATAAATACTGTCCAGTATATATCCAACATAAACAGATACTGATAAAAAAAAACAAAAAAACAAATTTTGACCAATTTATCATACATCCCTAAAAACAATACATGTAGCAATATGTTTACATGTTCAGTGAAGCTCAGTTTCAAAGGACAAAACAAGTACGGCATGAATCAATATCACAGCATCAGGCAAGTACTATCAGAGATAAGGCACTATTACTCAAGTAGCTGCCAAATCGCCTGATTCAAAGTGAGAGGTTATAGAGACCATTTACAAGCCCTTAAAGGTTTCTAAGAATCTGGGCTTGAATATCCACACAATCATCTCTGCCTTTTAAAATTCCTGGCATTGTGCGGGAACTGAAAGGAAGACATGGAGCTTTAACAAGACACAAATGAGCTCTCCGAGTGGTTGGTTTTCTACAAGACAGAACTGAAGTACAATTCATGTCCAAGCCTTCAGCACAACGCATAACAATTTTACTTCTGTCTATTCTGGGTGTTGAGTTTCATCAGAAGACTGCGGCTATTCACACACTTTTATACGGGTACTCTTTGCTTCTTTTTTATTGTCACATTATACATTCAACAAAAAGACACACAAACCCAATCACAAATAACAACAAAATACATGAATGAATAAAGAACAAAATCATATATTACAACTGCATAGTGTGTAGTTCTTAAATTCCTAACATAAAGCTCATTAAAACTAAACATTATATATATATATATATATATATATATACACACACACACACATATATATATACATATACACTATATATATATATATATATATATATATATATATATATATATATATAAAGGATAATAGATTAATAGACAGTAGATAATGATATTAGTGCAAGGAATCATTAATACATTTTGAATCAAAGATCTTTAATTCCTTGTGATTTTTTATATTTACCCTCATTTATTTTTAATACTTGTGGTGTCATGTGATGTTTGCTTTGCTTTTCTTTCTCTTCAATGACTTTTTTGTTTTAAGCTAAAAGCTTAGATGACATGAGCTTGTCACAACGAATTGTGGAATTGCCTCTTCTGTGAAGGATATATGCAATGACACTTAGTTAAAGAAGCTAGCTAAAGAAGTTTTCAAATCAAGAGCATGCATCCGATGCCTGAAAATGTTGTCTACGCAGGCGCGCAGGTGGCTCTCATTAACACTTGCGCCACCGACCTTGCTCCATTCCCACTGCTCTCGGCCCCGCCCTGCTTGACACAACAGTCATTTTGCTTAAGCGGTGCTCACTGCAGAGACAAATGACGTCCAGCTCCCCCTTTCTGGATATCATGGGTGGAGTTCAAACAAGTTTGGCGCCACCGACCTTGCTCCATTCCCACTGCTCTCGGCCCCGCCCTGCTTGACACAACAGTCATTTTGCTTAAGTGGTGATCACTGCAGAGACAAATGACGTCCAGCTCCCCCTTTCTGGATATCATGGGTGGAGTTCAAACAAGTTCGGCGCCACCGACCTTGCTCCATTCCCACTGCTCTCGGCCTCGCCCTGCTTGACACAACAGTCATTTTGCTTAAGCGGTGCTCACTGCAGAGACAAATGACGTCCAGCTCCCCCTTTCTGGATATCATGGGTGGAGTTCAAACAAGTTCGGCGCCACCGACCTTGCTCCATTCCCACTGCTCTCGGCCCCGCCCTGCTTGACACAACAGTCATTTTGCTTAAGTGGTGATCACTGCAGAGACAAATGACGTCCAGCTCCCCCTTTCTGGATATCATGGGTGGAGTTCAAACAAGTTCGGCGCCACCGACCTTGCTCCATTCCCACTGCTCTCGGCCTCGCCCTGCTTGACACAACAGTCATTTTGCTTAAGCGGTGATCACTGCAGAGACAAATGACGTCCAGCTCCCCCTTTCTGGATATCATGGGTGGAGTTCAAACAAGTTCGGCGCCACCGACCTTGCTCCATTCCCACTGCTCTCGGCCCCGCCCTGCTTGACACAACAGTCATTTTGCTTAAGTGGTGCTCACTACAGAGAAAAATGACGTCCAGCTCCCCCTTTCTGGATATCATGGGTGGAGTTCAAACAAGTTCGGCGCCACCGACCTTGCTCCATTCCCACTGCTCTCGGCCCCGCCCTGCTTGACACAACAGTCATTTTGCTTAAGTGGTGATCACTGCAGAGACAAATGACGTCCAGCTCCCTCTTTCTGGATATCATGGGTGGAGTTCAAACAAGTTCGGCTCCACCTCTGTGGATCAAATGGGTGGAGCTTGACCTAATTAAGTTTAGCGATAGGGTTAGGGTGTTGCTGGACCTTCAAGCTCCACTCATTAGCTCTACAGTGAGCAGCCTCTCCATTTGTGCCATTCCTGAATAAATCAGCAGTTCTGAAAGAATCAGTTGAACGAATGATTCAGTGACTCAATCATTAAGACTTGCTGCCACCTACTGGTGGTTTTAGTTTCCTATTTAAAAGTAGGCCTATTATTTCATTTCATATTTCTGTATTCAGAATTGTATATTTTAAAACATTAATCTCATAACATTAGGCTATTTGTGTAATCGTCTTCACACAACCTTATCCAGCACTTCAAAGCTCAAAAGTTTGAATATTATACAATTTAAATGTTATTTTTAATGTGATGACCAAACAAATTTTTTGGTCATCTTTCAAAGATTGTCCCCATTTGTAAAACTAAAAGTTTCACGATGTAAGAAAACTAACATTTGGTGAAAAACAAACACTTATTTAAAATATTTAAAGACATGAAATTACCACTATAGCCAGTAGATGGCAGCAGATGAGAACTTATTGGCTCATTTAGCCGTTTCCACTCTTTAACATATATTCTTTTCACAAGTTTTGCTTTTGAATTTATTTTTAGAGATTATCAAATCCCTGTTATAACATTAAAAATTTATTTTTGTCACTTTTTGTAATGAAGTGTGAAGTATATATTTGTAGGAAAGGTCAAATTCTCATGAAAAATGAAAACGTTCCTTCAAATTGCGAATAAAATTACACAGACAGTGAGTAAAAGCTGCTCTGTTTTCATGTATGTATTTTTGAAATGTTGGTTTACTTTGTAGATTTGAATTATGAATTAACACATACTGCACAGTATTGTGATACTTCAGCTGGTATAGTATCGTAAGAAATGTTTATGGTATTGTGACAACCCTACTGTATGCTATTCCAAAACTAAAGAGAGCTCTGTTTCTCCTTACACAAATAGTTTCTATTCACACTAACCTTGTGAAAGCACATGAATCCAAGCTGTGAGACGCTGCTGGTTGTTGATCTGTGTTTGGCACTCGTAACGTCCATCAAATTTCCCTCCGTGTGTGTTCATCTCCAGAACTCGTCCTCCCACCAGCATGCGGTAGCTCACGCCTGGACTCTGCTTCAGGGTCTGGTTCTGATGGGACCACTTGATGGGCTTCCTGTGACTGGGGACCACCGGACAACCTAAAGGGGTTATGGGTGAATTTTAAGAGGAAATGTACTTGACGTCTCCTGTCATTTGTAATTAGTCTTAAAAAGGCAAGCCATTTATTCACTAAAGTCTGCAAAACCTACTAAAAAGCATTTAAGACTCAATAAAATAGTCTTATTGGAAATCTGAACTCACAAACACAAAGAAACAAGAATAAGAGCTGCAAAGGCTGTACAATTTGTCAAACACATACAGTAACTGTCCTAATTTGGCAACTATAATTTGTTAATGTCGTAGAAGGAACCATGTCTTCGCTGGAAAATTATGACATCTTAAGCTTTTAATTAGCATTTTTTAGCAGTTATTAAGGTAAAATATCTTAAAATTCTTGAAATAAAATACATTTACTTTGTGAAACAAGTTAAAAATACATGAGAGAATCTGCTAGTGTAGTAAGAAAAATGGCAAATTATGAAGGTAATAGTGTTGTCACGATACTGGAATTTCCAACTTCGATACTATACCTCGAAAAATATTGATATTCCATACCATTTTTAATATGGGAAAACTGGTATATATACCGCCATACAGATCATTTGTTATTAACTCATTTTTTTGTAATTTGGGTAATTTAGTTGTAATAGCTTACACACAGCACTGGGAGGCTATGTTTGAAACATTGAACTACATTTGAGTCAATGACGTGACGGGTCATTATTTGTCCAAAGGCCTTATTAATAATAAAAAAACAAAGATATGACATCCAAAGTACGTAAGGTAGTACAACTAGATCTCTTTTATTTAATCCAAAAGGTTTTAATTATATTTTGAAGTGTCAAAAGGTCATTCAGTTTAACCGTCCAAAGTCTGATACAGCCATTTCATTTGTGATTAAAATATCTTAAAATGTAATAAATGTATATATTTTTTTATTCTGGCATGATTTCATAACATCATATATCAACATAGTGCAAAATGGTATTAAAATTATGTGTAGAAGTCGTTGCTTTGTTATGAGAAAGAATGTCCGGAAAAATGAATTTCATTGATGTCATTCGGAGTAACCAATATAAAGGGACCAATATCGTCAATATCATGTGACAGGATGTGACATCATTCAGACACCTGCAAAGGACCACATGGTCATGAAGCAAAGTAAATAACTCTCTCTTCACTATTTGAAAAATTCATGTTTTCATACATGTGTCCCGAAACATCAGGTCATTCGGTACAACCGCTATAAAACATGGAAAATGTTGTAATATTTACATTTTTTGTACTAAATATAAAATGTTTGATTGTCCTTTTGCTAGCTAGCTAGATATGAGCCTGTTAGCATTGTTTATAAATATCGTCATTCGGTAAAACCGAAATTTTGGTTAAACCGAATTACTTTTTTGGTGACAAATTTTGTAAAAAATTACAAAAGCAGTGTTAATTGATTATAAAAACCACAATCTCATTGTTAACACTTAATAAAACTTCAAAATTAATTATATCTCCATTATGTTTTTTTACACTTTTAAAAACCTTATTCGTCAATGCCCCTTTTACAAAAGTAAACAGTCAGTAATAAAATACGAGCAAATAAACAAATGGCAAAGGACAGCACAAATAAATACAGCAGAATAAAGAGACAAATGAAATAAACATGGCTTTAAGTTTTTCAGCTGGGTCTAACAGTAGTACTCAGATAAGAAATTAAAGTAATCAAATGTAAAACAACACTTTACTTCATTGTAAAATTGAAATACAGATTAATGCTTACAATTAAAGTTACAAAACTTATTCAGTCAAGAGCAGTGAGTGATTTTCTCTTTGTCTTTTGTTCTTTGATTAACATGACAGACAGCAGCAGGTTTATTAGGCTGCTGTCACTTTAAGAGCTTATGCACGGATCCAATATACTGTTACACAACATGTGCTGTCTTTCTCAACTATTTACGTTTCAAAACTTACTGAATTTACCTGAATCCTCGGCAAGACAGGCATTTTGACATTATTTTTGTATGTATTTGACCATTTAAGCGCAATAAGTCAAGAAAAAGTAATCAATTTGATTCTTGCGATCTGTTTGAGAGGCGGCTTTATGAGAGCGCCCTTATATGGATCATTGGTGTGCGCGCTTTTAATGTGAGCACAAAACCTGCAGGAATTACTTAAATTATGCGCAAAACGAGTGAGTGACAGGAGGCGGGTGTGTGTCAATTCGCCGTTGGAGAGAAAAGATCAATAATGCGCAACTGGTATCGGTGTATCAATACTAAAAGTATCGGTATTGGAACGGTTTCAGATATTTCAGTATTGATACATATCGAAAACAAATTCCAAAACAAGCTCATATCATTTAAACAACATGAAAAGTGCCATACCTATCCTTAAGATATCTCCAGGTTTGACCGTGACATTGGTGCCGATCACAGAGGCCATCAGAATCCTCTTCCTGTTCATCTCCTTTGAAGGCTGGTGCTCAGATTCACCCAAAGATCCTCCTGTCATCAAAAGAGCATTGTGTCATCAAATACTTCACAATCAAACGCAATCAACCAAAGCATTCCTATAGGTAGTTTTTTTTTTTTTTTTTTTTTTTTTTTGATGGTTGAACGAGTAGTAGTTGAATCATTATTCTTCCAATCAGCAGAGAGATTACGGCTGACTGTAACGGAGACAGAAATGACCTCAATTAATGAAATACTGAGGGAAGTTGTCATCTGAGTCCAAACAAGGCCTCGACTGCCTTCTGTTTGTGGCCTATAAGATCTCCAGAGATGAACAGCCTCTATAAAGAAGGGCATTTGTCTTCATTTTGCTGCGTAGATGGATTTTACCACCCCTGTAGGCTGTAGGTCTCAGGTTATTTCTCAACAAGACGCGCCAAACGATGCCAATATCAATATACGACTCGCAAATCTCCCGCTGAGTTAGCTGACTTTGTCGGAAACAGAGCCAACCCACAAAGTGTGGTTCACTTAGCACCGAAGAGCTGTCGTGCGAGGATTTCCCTGTCACCCGGTGAAGTGTCGACTGACATATGGCTACTATGGGAATAGCTACTCACCCGCCACACGCAGCAGGCTGGAGGCCACCGATTTTCCAATGCTGTTGGCAGCCATGCAGGAGTAGGTGCCGTAGTCTTGCAGTGTGAGGTTTCTCAAGAGCAGAGACCCGTTCAGAAGGGGACTAGCGCTGGCGCCTAGCGGACCCTCCTTATGGTGCCAGCTCACTGTTGGCCGAGGCACACCTGTTCAGAGACAAACATCAAGTCACTCTCAATCAATCAATTCACGCTCAAGTCTGGAGCTGACACTAATCACCACTTCCTATGAGTAGGGCGCAATTTGGTGTCCCATTACTTTTTAAAGGTGTTGGAAAGACAAATTCTATGCTGTCAGAAATGTTAGATACGTTGCATAAACGATTATTTAACATAAAATTATCACAGCATGAAAAGAAAGTATTTTTAAACACATCAAATACTAAAATTGTGATTGCGGCCGGTCCTGTCTCATGGACTTTTTTTTTTTTTTTTTTTACTGCATCTAACAATTAAAACAGCTGATACTTTTTAATAATTTTAATTGAACTTATATTTTGTTTAAAAATTATATTTTTTAGTAATTAATATGGTCACACTTTAGTTTAAGGTCCAATTCTCACTATTAACTATGACTTTTCCCTCAATAAACTCATAATTACTGCTTATTAATAGTTAGTAGTTGTTAAGTTTAGGTATTGGGTAGGATTAAGAATGTAGAATAAGGTCATGCAGAATAAGGCATTAATATGTGCTTTATAAGTACTAATAAACAGCCAATATCCTAGTAATATGCATACTAATAAACAACTAGTTAATAGTGAGAATTGGACCCTTAACTAAAGTGTTACCAATAATTTTAATTGAGCTGTGTCCTACATTTTGCACACCATCCTTTGTCTGCATTACTTTCCCACATTACCAAATAAAACTGCAAAAAAAAATTTTTTTTTTAAATTCTGAAAGCCAAAAAAATCTCAATCTTTAGGGGCTTTCGCACCCTACTATTAGCTGAAGTACCCGGATCTTGCCGTGTTCGCACCGCAGGAACTAGGAACGATTTTTCCTCCTTTTGGGGGAACTAAATTAGCTCCTACTTCAAAGTAGGGTCTAAACCAGGGCTTGTCAACTGGCGGCCCGCAAGCCAAATCCGGCCTGCCAATCATCTTCATCCAGCCCGCGGCACCCCAATCTCCCTCCTCCTCTTTTCCTGGCGGTGTGGCTAAATTTGGTTAGACATGTGGCCGCGGTGGCGCCTGCAGCTGTACAGCTATATACGCACTGTTCATACCATGAACGCCCCTCCGACTGACCTGAAAAACGTTTTCCGTGTGAATATTTCAACAGTTATTATGTGTGTTCCGTATTTCTGTCGATTGAACCAGCGATACCAATCATTCGTGAACAACTCATTCTTTTGTTCGATTCTTTTTTTTCCGTGAATTGGCCAAATGCACTTGCATAACGATCTGAAATGATTTGGATTCGTTCGGACCGCTCTGTCACTGAATCATCTGTAGTTGTTTCTCGGTCAGTAACAACAAATACAGAACAAATAGCTCAGTTTTCATGTGTTTCACTAGTTTACTTTGAACTACGCAGCACGGCCCAGTGGATATGGGAACGAAAGCTTAAAGGAGCCGTGTTTATTCCCGGTCACCATTATTAAACAGCGCTGCGACATCTAAAGAGAGGCGTTTCAATTCGACACACACCTCTCGTTTACAAACTACAAATCACTCGATGATTAAACTAGTTTTAAATCGGATGAAACAACATACCCGACAAGACTGATGATGAAAAACATAAGAAACATTGTGCCATGGATGAAGACTTTTAAATCCCCAAATCACCACCCTTACAAACATTTACCATGAATGAACTATAGTAAATTACCATGGTTTGTGGAAATGTGGAATATTTATATTGAAAATTATGTTATAGCCATATACTTAAGACCCTACTCTGAAGTAGGAGTTAATTTAATTCCCCCAAAAGGAGTTCCTAGAACTAAAATCGTTCCTAGTTCTGCGGTGTGAACACAGCAAAATCCGGGTACTTCAGCCAATAGTTTTAGGAACTATGAAAAAGTTCGAAAGCAACCTACTGACTGTAAAAAAACTAGCACTATAGGAACTATCAGTGATGTAAGTGCAAGTTGACTGGTCAAACGCATGTCAAACACCGGCACCCGCAATTTTTAAAAAGCCGATTAAACATGTTTACTTCACGAACATGGAAAACAGCGATTTACCCATTTTCTGCAGCGTTGTGTTCTTTTTGTCATAGGAGATTTCGTCTCTTAGCCCCACTTTTTGTTCTTTCAGTCTCGTAAATTATGCGTTTGCATTCCATATTCGTTATCACGAAACCCACGACACACAACAAACACAGCTCCGATCACGGCATCCTCCGTCCACTGGTTTTTAGCGTTTGTAAATGCCGCTGTCGGCCGCTTCAGAGTTCCTATTCCCGGTGTGAATGCAACCAGGAACATGGCCCGGGGGAGAAATTACTTCTCAAGGAACTACCTTAGCGGCTAGTTCCATATATATATATATATGGGAAATATAACCTATATCCCAAAATTTGGTCCTAACCGTATTATTATAAACAATAACAGCAACAACAACAATAATAATACTAACAAAATCAATAAATTATGTTTAAACAAACATTTTCCATTGTCTTATTTGGACCCATCCTTGTATTACAAAAACATTTTTAAAAAAAAAATTATTAATAAAATTTTTATTATTTATAATAATAACAGAATAATATAAACTAAGACGTGGCAAAATTTGTTGCAAAAATGGCAATATTTAAATAAAATAAATAGAAACTAAACGATTCATATAATATTTAGTTTGGCCTCTTTAAGGTTCACTATATATAGCGGTTAACGTTTCAGAGCCTGTACCCCATTCATGAAAAGTGCCAAACACACTGGTCTGGGAGCAGCTTTCCCAAAAACAAACCTAAACTCATGACAAATCACTCAACAAGATCCAGTATTCAGAAGCAACTGCTATCTTGCCCTCAAAAGACTCCTATGTCAACATCAAAGTTCAAGAATTATTCAAACCGCAGAAAATGTTGATTCAAAGAGCAGATCAACAAGAGGCCAGCAGATTGCCACAAATTACTTGTACAAATGGGCACAATGAATGCAAATTGCCTCCCTCCAACCAGTTCCCATGGGACGCCCCGGGTGAAAATAATGAGCAGCACATGGATTGGAGTCTGAGTTTTATGGTCCCCCGTTCTGCCGAGTGGAGACATTAGTACTGACATACGGCCGTTAGTCTGAGAGCCAATGAATAGACACATGGAAAATAACATCGGAGGCCTTGAGGTGTGTGTGTGTGTGTGTGTGTGCATCAAGCGTACACGTGGGCATTGACATACTTTGGCACCAGTAAACAGTCAGGCATGCTTGCAAAGATGGCAGGAACTGATGTTGTTAATGTAGGTAGGATTAATAGTGGCCGCTGTAGTGACCTCTGTTTTCTTGGAGAGGGGATTTCCACAGGGAGGAGAAACGTACACAGGAACAATAACTAAGATGATTATGAAGAAAAAATGGAACATAAAAGAAGATATATCACATACAAAATGTTTATCTCTAAGTCCTGACCGCCTACTGACTGCATACTCGTACAAACACATGCTCCAACACACATTAGAAGAGATCCCGCACTATTTTCAAATCCAAATGGCAAACATTTCTTTGGCTTTTGACCTGTTGTGGAGAGTTTAAAGGAGGTTCTTTGATGCCAGTGATCTTTGTTTTTTATTATTATTGTTGTTATTTTCACTAATTCTATAATTATTTATCTTTTTTAATTAGTATCATATTGTTATTATTATCTTAGGTTTTGTATTTATTGTTGTAAAGCACATCAGTGAACTTTTTAATGGTGCTGTAGAAACACTATTAACACTGACAACAGCTGGCTATTTGAACTATATAAACAATTTATAATGAAATAAAATAAGATAAAATAATGTGTTTATTGCTAGACAATGATGTAATCAGAAAAAAATAGATTTTTTTCTTATATAAAAAATAACAGAACAAAATAATAAAATAAAAATAATGTGATTATTTTATGTTTATTGCTAGAAATGAACATAATCAGAAAAAAAAGATTTTTCCCCAATACCTTGCTGTGTTTATAAATATAACAATTTATAAATAAAAAAATAATATATATAAATGAATTAAAAATAATCTGCATTTTTTTCTGCATTTTAACTATAAACAAAATAAAAAATAAAACCACTCATATAATATTCAGTTTCACATTCTGAGGTTCACAATCAATATATATATATATATATATATATATATATATATATATATATACACATATAATATTGATTGTGAACCTCAGAATGTGAATTATATATATATATATATATATATATATATATATATATATATATACACACACACTAACAATAACATAATCAGAAAAAAAAAGGCTTTTATGTTCCTTAATGTGATTATTTAATGCTTATTGCTAGACAATAACATAATCAGAAAAAAATATTCATTCCAATATCTTGCTGTGTTTAACTATATAAATAACAATTTATAAATAAAAAAAATGGACAAAAAATAAATAAATACTAGATATAAATAAATGAAATAAACAAAATAATAAAATGTGATTGTTTAATGTTTATTGCAAGGCAATTAAAGATATCAGGATTTTTTTTTTTTTTTATGTTCCATTTTTTCTTCTATGCTGTTAGCATTTAAATATAAAATGATCAAGACATAAAACAGCTCATATAATATTCAGTTTGACTTTCCGAGGTTCACAATTAATATTTTCTTACCATTTGTTGAAAATAAAATAAAATGTGTTTATTTAATGTTTATTGCTAGACAATAACAGATCTTTTTATGTTTCCAATTAAATTTGGATAATACTTGAAAGTATTAAAAATGTAGTGTAGAGTTATTTACACACAAAAAAAACAACAAAAAAAAAGGTAACACTCAATAAACTCCTAATTTACTGCTTATTAATGGTTAGTAAGGTAGTTGTTAGGTTTAGGTATTGGGTAGGATCAAGAATGTAGAATAAGGTCATGCAGAATAAGGCATTAATATGTGCTTAATAAGTACTAATAAACCAATATTCTAGTAATATGCATGATAATAAGCAACTAGTTAAAAGACCCTAAAATAAAGTGTTACCAAAAAAAAAAAAACAAGCTTAGCAACATGCTAATCTCAAACTACTGGAATATAATATTATCCAAATATTCTAATAATATCCATATATTGTAATTATTAGGAACACTAATAATGTAACTGCTTGTGTCAGCTTAAATGAATACATGAAGCCGTACATTACTGCCATATAGACATTACTTTGACACACTCGTCTCTGACTGATAACAGAATACTCCCTAAATTTGAACAGTGAAACAATCATTTTCCGTAAAGCTGCTTTGAAATAATATGTCTTGTGAAAAGCGCTAAACAAATAAACTTGAATACTGAATAATTGTTCTCCCTAGGTTTTAGAACGGAGCTTTTATTAATGACCTGCGTGATAAGCAGACTGAATTACGCTCTGCAATCATACAACCTGGATTAGACGGTTGTGGTACAGGGGTGTGTATCCGGATGTGTGCTCCTCTAACAACACATCTCTCCACACCATCAGTTTAACTGCTCAATTACAGTATCTTCTTACATCGTTACCCAAAATGCACTGCTCTGTGGCTGCCTATGCCGTCCTTTCTGTCAAAGCCAACTGGACGCGTTCTTCAAATCCCGTTTATTCATCTCATGGAATCAGATGGTGATGAAAGCACAAGAGAACAGCTGACACTTATGGCTTTCTGCTGCAGCGAGGCCATTGTTAACAGCAGGTGTTCTTTGCATCAACCAAATCACCAGATAAACAGCTCTATATAATTGCAGCAGGGAGTGAAGACAGACAGAGTGGCCTGAGAGAAGCCTTTATTTATATAAACTAGGGCTGGGTAAAAAAAAAATCATGTGCCGCATATGTGCACGTAATGATGTGAAGCTACGAGTTTTCGTTTAGGTTTTTGGGTAGACTATCCAAAGGCCAAAGTTCAATTTTTTTTTTTTTTTTGATAATTATTAACCTAGAGAGTCCTGAGAATTGTGCCACAGAGGTTGAGCCAAAAACAAAAAAACTGACATAATCTCCCATATTTAATGAACGATTCGATGGACAGTGGCAGCAAAGTTGCTCAGAATGAGGAGTTCTACTATGTAGTATGAATTTCGTGGGCGTGTGCAAAAAATTGCACGGTACACAATCCTTTGCGCATGTGATGCATAAAATGAGGCGCCCCCCGGTGGTCAATTTATTTCAAATTTCTCACAGGCCTCTAGGGCCGTGAGTCAAACAGGCCAAGCGAGTTTCGTTCCGATTGGCCTCCGTTAACCTTGTCTAACAGGTGTTCAAAATTCATTGGCTAACAGGTGTTCAAAATTCATCAAGATGCGCGAATGTCCTCGAAGGCAGTCTTGATACCTTGGACAAAGACAACACATGCCAATTTTCATGTCAGTCAGACGTAGGGTCCCGTGGTGATAGCAATTTTAAGTTTTTTCTATGTTATAGCGCCACCAAGTGGCCAGTTGCTGTGCCCTTTTTCACACGACCACAGATTGAGCTCTTACATAGGTGTGCTGACTTTGGTGAAAATATCTTATTCTGTTCACGATTTATGTAAAAGTGGCTCCGCTTACTTCGAACGTTTTGGCGGCCTTTAGGGACTGTGAATCGAAATTTCAACTTTTTAAATTTTTGTATTGACAATCAGACAATCTTGCTGCACTGGTTTGGTTCCGATCGGGCCAAAAACCTAGGACTAGTTTGCAAAAGTGGGTTTTTCAAAAAATCCAAAATACCCAAAAATTTTGCCAGGGCGAGGATCAAATCCGAGGTCTTTGTCTGAGAGGTTTTAGCATAGACACTTTAGCATACGCCTCACGGTTTAGGAGTTGTAAGAGATTTCGTACTTTTCACCGCTGTAGCGCCCCTGTCAGGCTGATCGGGTGACGTTGTAGACAGTGTGAGTACTACCAACCCTCAAAATTTTAAGTCTCTACGACTTTACTGTTTGGTCTGCCCGATCACTTTTAGGTGAGAATGTGAAAACTTTTTGTGAAATTTGTGTCAATACCCCGCCCTAATACAGTGGGTACGGAAAGTATTCAGACCCCCTTAAATTTTTTACTCTTTGTTATATTGCAGCCATTTGCTAAAATCATTTAAGTTCATTTTTTTTCCTCATTAATGTACACACAGCACCCCATATTGACAGAAAAACACAGAATTGTTGACATTTTTGCAGATTTATTAAAAAAGAAAAACTGAAATATCACATGGTCCTAAGTATTCAGACCCTTTGCTGTGACACTCATATATTTAACTCAGGTGCTGTCCATTTCTTCTGATCATCCTTGAGATGGTTCTATACCTTCATTTGAGTCCAGCTGTGTTTGATTATACTGATTGGACTTGATTAGGAAAGCCACACACCTGTCTATATAAGACCTTACAGCTCACAGTGCATGTCAGAGCAAATGAGAATCATGAGGTCAAAGGAACTGCCTGAAGAGCTCAGAGACAGAATTGTGGCAAGGCACAGATCTGGCCAAGGTTACAAAAAGCTTTTCTGCTGCACTTAAGGTTCCTAAGAGCACAGTGGCCTCCATAATCCTTAAATGGAAGACGTTTGGGACGACCAGAACCCTTCCTAGAGCTGGCCGTCCGGCCAAACTGAGCTATTGGGGGAGAAGAGCCTTGGTGAGAGAGGTAAAGAAGAACCCAAAGATCACTGTGGCTGAGCTCCAGAGATGCAGTCGGGAGATGGGAGAAAGTTGTAGAAAGTCACCATCACTGCAGCCCTCCACCAGTCGGGGCTTTATGGCAGAGTGGCCCGACGGAAGCCTATCCTTAGTGCATGACACATGAAAGCCCGCATCGAGTTTGCTAAAAAACACCTGAAGGACTCCAAGATGCTGAGAAATAAGATTCTCTGGTCTGAAGAGACCAAGATAGAACTTTTTGGCCTTATTTCTAAGCGGTATGTGTGGAGAAAACCAGGCACTGCTCATCACCTGTCCAATACAGTCCCAACAGTGAAGCATGGTGGTGGCAGCATCATGCTGTGGGGGTGTTTTTCAGCTGCAGGGACGGGACGACTGGTTGCAATCGAGGGAAAGATGAATGCGGCCAAGTACAGGGATATCCTGGACGAAAACCTTCTCCAGAGTGCTCAGGACCTCAGACTGGGCCGAAGGTTTACCTTCCAACAAGACAATGACCCTAAGCACACAGCTAAAATAATGAAGGAGTGGCTTCACAACAACTCTGTGACTGTTCTTGAATGGCCCAGCCAGAGCCCTGACTTAAACCCAACCCTAAAAATGGCTGTCCACCAACGTTTACCATCCAACCTGACAGAACTGGAGAGGATCTGCAAGGAGGAATGGCAGAGGATCCCCAAATCCAGGTGTGAAAAACTTGTTGCATCTTTCCCAAAAAGACTCATGGCTGTATTAGATCAAAAGGGTGCTTCTACTAAATACTGAGAAAAGGGTCTGAATACTTAGGACCATGTGATATTTCAGTTTTTCTTTTTTAATAAATCTGCAAAAATGTCAACAATTACAAAGAGTGGAAAATGTAAGGGGGTCTGAATACTTTCCGTACCCACTGTATAAGCAAGCAAATAAAAAGGAGGTGAAAGGGAGATAGTGTCCATTTTAGGCTTATGAAATCTGAAACCCTAAAGGAGGCTGTTGATCTCGCGAGGTGAGGTGAAGGTCCAAAGAAACAGGCAGTCATTTTAGGACGAAAACGGGTCTTATTTTAAAGTATCAGTCACCAAGACTTTAATTATATCTGAATGATATCCACTGAAATTCACTAGACCACTCATTGCATAGGTAGAAATCTATAGACAGTTCTATAAAGAATATTTTAGTACAATAGACCAACAGGAGGCCTGTTTTTCAGTAGATTGCCTGTAGTAAATGATGCAGCACAGCATAAATCCCACAGAAGGGGCCCAGCATCCTGAAAGCCTGTTGACTTTACACATCATTTCTGTCCAATTAGTCGAATCTTTCACCAAAACCACATGGACAAGAGCTATTAAGTATAGGATATGCACACATCAAACATGTTCACTTTTTCACGAGTGAAGATTTTGTTAATTTAAAGCATCTACATTGAGGCTGCACTGGAGAATATATTAAGTTTATTAGAATATATAATTATGAAAAATATTTCTATTTAATTTATCATCTTTGTTTACTTTAGAGTAATAAGAATATGCTTCATGTTTTTTTATGACATATGATGATTTCTTAAAAGATGCCAAATAT
Organism: Elopichthys bambusa; assembly: GCA_037101425.1. Lineage (NCBI taxonomy): Eukaryota > Metazoa > Chordata > Actinopteri > Cypriniformes > Xenocyprididae > Elopichthys > Elopichthys bambusa. Next base: position 3,105,943 of record CM074432.1, read on the forward strand.
AATTTCCTATTTTTCTTCTGATTGTGAAATCGTCCCTCACCTTTGACAGGGCACTCCAGGGTGAGGTTGGCACCTAAACGGGCACTGATAACACCTCCAACCACCACCTTCAGACTGGTACTCCTCAGATCTGACGTGTTTCTCTGTGAAGCAGCGATCGTGGGAGTTTCTGTTTGAAAAAAGACAACAGCTCACATTGCATATAAAACAGTCATTATAGAGAGCAACAGTGTGCAATGTCTCACCAGCCAACAGAACATGTGTTGTCTCTGAATCAGAGCCCAACTCGTTGGTGGCGGTGCACGTGTAGGTGCCCACATCACTGGCGCCAGGGCTGGAGATGTGTACCTCTCCACCGCTGTCCCATGATACCCTGGGGAGGGCAAGAGAGATGCGTTCAATCAGCTGCAGAGTTCAGGGAATACTGTCAAAGACACCTGAAGGGAAGATTTCAAAGTAACTAAAAAAAGTGTCTCTCAGGGAAAGAGACCAGAGGCTTTTTTTAATGGATGTCAGTGGAAGAGAGGCTCCACTACACTGAATAAACTGTTTTTGTGGGAAAATAGCTTAATCATTTAAAGTGTCTCTATTATGCAATTTAAGAATAAAGGTTCCTAATTTAATTTTGGAGGTCTCCTACAATAGGTTTACATGCATACAAGGTCAAAAAACACTTTCATTTTCTCATAATGTACACTGCAGCATCAGCTCTTTTCTCACAGTGTCTGAAACAGCTCAGATTTCTGTCATTTCAGCTGCGTGAGATTCTCCAGTTTTGTTGTTGTTGAGTATCTGAAGCACGAGCTGTCAAAGCTCCGCCCTCTTCTGGAAAGGGGGCCGGGAGCAGCAGGTCATTTGCATTTAAAGGGACACACAAAAAAAGTTGTATTTGTGCTCACAACCAAATAGAAACAAATTTGACAAGCTATAATAAATTATCTGTGGGGTATTATAAGCTGAAACTTTACAGACACATTCTGAGACTTATTTACACTTAGATTTTACAATGAATAAAAATGCTGTTTTATAAGAGAAGTCACAGAAAATACCAAAGGTAGGATTCAGTTTTTAGTTTTGAAGGTCTCCTACAATAGGTTATCCAAGGTCAAAAAACACTTTCAGTTTCTCATAATATACATTGCAGCATCAGCTCTTTTCTCACAGTGTCTGAAACAGCTCAGATAAGGATTTGTTCTCTCTAAATCCCTCCTTTCCGAGAGTCTACTCTTCTCTGATTTGTTAGATGGCCCAGTCTGTTGTGATTGGTCTACTGCTTACAGCACGTGTCAGAAATGAAACGTCCATGAATTTTAGCTCAGAACCTTCATTAGCACTTGATGCATAGTGACACAAACAGTACCGAAAGCCTCGAATAAAGTCGGTGAGGTGTTATATGTTTGCGTCATTTTACACAAACAAGGGTCACTTCAATGCTGGATTTGCACAAAAGATTAACATGACTGCACATTGAATCAACTACATACAGGTGCTGGTCATATAATTAGAATATCATCAAAAAGTTGATTTATTTCACTAATTCCATTCAAAAAGTGAAACTTGTATATTATATTCATTACACACAGACTGATATATTTCAAATGTTTATTTCTTTTCATTTTGATGATTATAACTGACAACTAAGGAAAATCCCAAATTCAGTATCTCAGAAAATTAGAATATTGGGAAAAGGTTCAATATTGAAGACACCTGGTGCCACACTCTAATCAGCTAATTAACTCAAAACACCTGCAAAGACCTTTAAATGGTCTCTCAGTCTAGTTCTGTAGGCTACACAATCATGAGGAAGACTGCTGACTTAACAGTTGTCCAAAAGACGACCATTGACACCTTGCACAAGGAGGGCAAGACACAAAAGGTCATTGCAAAAGAGGCTGGCTGTTCACAGAGCTCTGTGTCCAAGCACATTAATAGAGAGGCGAAGGGAAGGAAAAGATGTGGTAGAAAAAAGTGTACAAGCAGTAGGGATAACCGCACCCTGGAGAGGATTGTGAAACAAAACCCATTCAAAAATGTGGGGGAGATTCACAAAGAGTGGACTGCAGCTGGAGTCAGTGCTTCAAGAACCACTACACACAGACGTATGCAAGACATGGGTTTCAGCTGTCACATTCCTTGTGTCAAGCCACTCTTGAACAACAGACAGCGTCAGAAGCGTCTCGCCTGGGCTAAAGACAAAAAGGACTGGACTGCTGCTGAGTGGTCCAAAGTTATGTTCTCTGATGAAAGTAAATTTTGCATTTCCTTTGGAAATCAGGGTCCCAGAGTCTGGAGGAAGAGAGGAGAGGCACACAAACCACGTTGCTTGAGGTCCAGTGTAAAGTTTCCACAGTCAGTGATGGTTTGGGGTGCCATGTCATCTGCTGGTGTTGGTCCACTGTGTTTTCTGAGGTCCAAGGTCAACGCAGCCGTATACCAGGAAGTTTTAGTGCACTTCATGCTTCCTGCTGCTGACCAACTTTATGGAGATGCAGATTTCATTTTCCAACAGGACTTGGCACCTGCACACAGTGCCAAAGCTACCAGTACCTGGTTTAAGGACCATGGTATCCCTGTTATTAATTGGCCAGCAAACCCGCCTGACCTTAACCCCATAGAAAATCTATGGGGTATTGTGAAGAGGAAGATGCGATATGCCAGACCCAACAATGCAGAAGAGCTGAAGGCCACTATCAGAGCAACCTGGGCTCTTATAACACCTGAGCAGTGCCACAGACTGATCGACTCCATGCCACGCTGCATTGCTGCAGTAATTCAGGCAAAAGGAGCCCCAACTAAGTATTGAGTGCTGCACATGCTCATACTTTTCATGTTCATACTTTTCAGTTGGCCAAGATTTCTAAAAATCCTTTCTTTGTATTGGTCTTAAGTAATATTCTAATTTTCTGAGATACTGAATTTGGGATTTTCCTTAGTTGTCACTTATAATCATCAAAATTAAAAGAAATAAACATTTGAAATATATCAGTCTGTGTGTAATGAATGAATATAATATACAAGTTTCACTTTTTAAAATTGGAATTAGTGAAATAAATCAACTTTTTGATGATATTCTAATTATATGACCATCACCTGTAAATTGATCAATTTCTGTCATTTTGGATGCATGAGATTCTCCAGTTTTGTTGTTGTTGAGTATCTGAAGCACGAGCTGTTAAAGCTCCGCCCTCTTCTGGAAAGGGGGCCGGGAGCAGCAGCTAATTGCATTTAAAGGGACACACAAAAACTGCATTTTTTTGCTCACACCCAAATAGGGGCAAATTTGACAAGCTGATCTGTGGGGTATTTTGAGCTGAAACTTCACAGACACATTCTGAGACTTATTTACACTTAGAATTTACACTATTTATGTCACAGAAAATACCAAAGGTAGGATTTAGTTTAAGGCTTCACATTTGGCAGTTCATTTCTATGGTATCCGCAAACAGTGTGATTCGTAACTCTGACAGAAATTCAATGATGTCAAGGCAGTAATGTGATTCATTATCAAGTCACACATTCTCCAACTTGACCGTTACACCTTCCTCAAAGGTAGAGCCACAGACCCTGGTATCCCTCAGTAATAAGACCATCTCTGATACTGTTTTATCACATTTCCCTAACCCACGAATGTAGCATAACACAATTAGAGACTCACTTAATCCGGGTTGTATCTGGGTTAAAACAACAACTGGTTTCGATATATTACAGAAGTGAAATCATAGGAGCTCAATGCAGCACTCTGTGCCCTTTCAATGAAAACACGCACCACGATTGTGTCTTAATCAACAGTCACACTGTCGAGATCTGGTTCAATCTCTTATTTCCTGTATATCAATCACAAGTTTCCCTCGGGCTCTGCCACTCTTCTGTTTCTGGTTCGCTCTTCACGTGATCTCCTACAGCAATCAGGAATCCCAGAAGAGTCAATCAGAGCGAGCGTGATGAACCCTCGGAGGTGTTTATATACCTGATTAAAGTGTTTATTGTGCAGACGCCGTTGTGCTGCTCAGGGAGTTCATCTGACACTTGTGAGGTCTAGTGGGCCTCCCGAGCAAAAAGTTTTAAAATTCTTAGACTGATCCTATAACAGAATAACACCAAAGAAGGTATCAGCGTAATATCTGGCTATGTTTTCAAAACTAGAAAAAAAAAGCAAAGCTGTATTTTCAGCATCATTACTCCACTCTTCAGTGTCACACGATCCTTCAGAAAACATTCTCTAATATGCTGATTTGCTGCTCAAGAAACATTTATGTTTATTATCAATGTTGAAAACAGTTGTGCTGCTTCATATTTTCAGAATTCTTTATGAAAAGGACGTCTTTAAGGTATTTAATGTCACTTCTGATACATTTAATGCTTCCATGCTGAATAAAAGTATTCATTTCTTTCAAAAAAGACACACACACACGTTTCAGTAAGGATGCTGCCTTATGAGCCAGTTGCCTATGAATACATAACACAGCATGGAAGCTCTCTATGTTTTGGAACAGAGACAGAGTGATTAAGAAAGTCAGGATCTGTTAGAAGCCTCCAGGGTGTAGTGAGCTCTCCGTTCGCTACCACCCAAACCCACAAAGGGACGCCGGCACAAAATGTGCATTGTATCCCATCCAGCACACATCTCATGAAAGCACACTCATTCAGACCCACTAATACAAACACACCAGCTGAGTCATGTCTGAAGTATCGAACTGAAAAGATATCATCTAAAGTGTGATGGCACGTCTGGACCGACTCACATGCACAAATGTGTGCGGAAAATCAACCTCGGGACAATGGCAGCATTGTTTCACAATCACAAACATTATCCTACACTTCACTTACATGCCACATTTAATGAAAAAATAATGATTACAAGACGTCTTTTGGGAGAAAATAATAAGAACTTGCATGCAGATAATTGCTTTTTTTTTTTTCTTGTTTTACACAAACTTAATTTGAATGTAATTTAAGGCATATTGCCTGAAAACAAGTCTTACACAACTTTGTGGTTAGAGTAAATATATCTTTACTTATATCTAAATATATCTTTATATATTTTACTGGAAAACAAGGCAAAAAATACAGATTTAAAAGATATTTTGCAGTGTTCCTGTGTTAACATATTTTGGTAACACTTTATAATAAGCATACAGCTATAAAGTACTTACAAATCATTAACAAACTATTAGTTTATAGTTAATTCATAGTTGTAGTCTCTACATTGTGTTCACTTGATACTAATGCAATTCATGTCTAATAAATGTTGGTTTAAAACACTTAATTAATGACATATTCCTATTTTCTGTGCCCTAATCTAAAGTGAGACTATTTACAGTTAATAAGTTGTTAACAAAACATTAAAAAAAAAAAAAAACATTATCTAACTCTTTACATGTGGGCTGATTAAACAATAATAACTGTGTTAATTACAGTGACAATAAATGAGGAACTCAGCCTATTAATATATTAACAATGTAGAAACTACAATATATTAACTCAACTAATAGTTTGCAAATTATTTGTAAGTACTTTTGTAAATACTGCCCATACTACTTCTGAAAAGAATGTCTACTTCATAAATTGTGTGAAAATTATGGAAATATATGGTTCAGATCCAGGGCCGGCCCAAGCTTTTATGGGGCCCTAAGCAGAATTTTATTATTTATTTAAAATAATGTAAGATAAACAATATCTTCTTATATAAAAAAATAAATGTAAATGTACAATATGGACAATATTAAATTAAGTACTTAAATAATGATATAAAATTAACAGTTCAGATGGACCTGTAGGAAGATAACAATCATAAATGTATTAACATTAAAGGGATAGTTCACCAAAAAATGAAAATTCTCTCATCATTTACTCGCTCTCAAGTTGTTTTAAACCTGAATTAAATGTCTTCTGCTGAACACAAAATAAGATATTTTGAAGAATGTGGGTTGCTGGTCACCAACTCTTTAGTTAGCCACATTCCCATAGCTATTGTTCAACAGAAGAAAGAAATGAATACAGGTTTGGAACAATATGAGAGGGTAAATAATGACAGAATTTAAATTTTTGAGTGAACTGTCCCTTTAAGGGCAGCATGTTTACTATTAGGCGGCTGTTACTTTTGCACACATTTTTGCACCGATTTTATCTCAACTGATTACTTTCACCTTAGACATAACCAACTGTGTTTATGTAAACCTTGTGTTTGACAAGTTTTTTATTGTGTGCGTGCGTGCTTTGGGTGTACCCGCTCAGAAAAAGCGCATTTAAGAATGAAATTAATGAAATGTTTAACCAGCAAGGCTTTAAAGCACATGCAAATAATGAACTTTTGTGATTGCGAATAAGTGCAGAGTCCCGTGAGTGTAACTACACCGCTGCGTTAACATCATGCAAATGTCGAGGCGCTAGAACTGCAACTGCTAAAATCAAGCTGTCATTTAATTTGCTCTTGGGGCCCCCTGGTGGCGGCGGGCCCTAAGAAGCCGCTTAGTTCGCTTATAGGGAGGGCTGGCTCTGTTCAGATCACTCAAACCATATATAGGGAGGCGACCTTATATGGTCAGTAATGGAGCTTGGATGTCATCTAGAGACAAAAGTTTGGTTCTGCGTCCAAACAAAATCTTACTGAAAGCTCTTTTTTTTTTTCTTTTTTTTTTGAGATATCAACCTAAAACACAACTTTTTGGCTTTGATTTTCTTACAGTTTTAGAGTAACACATGTTTTGCAAATATATATAAAAACTATATTTTTAAATTTTCATAAACTTTATTTCACTTCTACAATAATCTGCCAAATAATCTGCCTAATTTAGGTCTATATTCCAAAGCATTCTTGAATTACAACCATTTAAGTTTGGATAGTGCATTTTCATGTCTATGTGAAAAAAGGGGAGTGACAGTTAAGGAGTTAAAAAAAAATATTGTAATAGTATGTAAATAATACTAAAATAGCACTGCGCAGAGCATATCAATACCAACACGCTTTAGGTTTATGTTTTGGGTGGTTGCTAGGGTATTACTATATGGTTTGGTTTCTAGGATGTTCTGAGTGGTTTATTTACTAGTCAAAAGAATCCACTCTATATAATCTAGATATGATTTGGGTGCCTTTTCACTTGTTTTACAGTGAAACCCTTAAAAACATAACAGCACATCTCTTCTCAACAAGCTGCAAGGTATCATTCAAGTCTAGAGCACAACCATGGGGGTTAATAGTTTGATACTTTGTTCAAATCACTAACCCTACATACTGTATGAGCAATAGTAATAGCGATGCTTATCTTAGAATTACATGTTTCATCTATATATTAATTATACCATCACCACCTGGAGCAGAAACTGGTTTGAGTGTGATTTCACTAGGAGTAAAGCAACCTTTTTAGGATCTGATTTAGAGAATCGCAGTGGTGCCAAGTCTGAATGAAAGAGCACGAAAGGGTGAGACTTCACACAGCTTTAGAGTCTGTGAACGTCAATCACCTCGGCTGTGTTTTGCTTCACATTTGGCCAAAAATAAGAAGCGCTATGTAAGCGCCACAGCAGAGACGGCCCTGGGGCCATGAACGCCACAGGAGCTGCGAAATGGGAGGAGAACGAAGACATACGGCATCACACAGAGCTGCTGTTTCTCCAGTGAGGTTGTCATTGCACAGGACACAATTCATCATTACTTCAGTCTTCAGTGTCACATGATCCTTCAGAAATCATTCTAATATACTCATCTGCTACTCAAGAAACACTTCTGATTATTATCAGTCTTGAAAATTTCTGTGGAAATAATAATGCATTTTTTTTCAGCATTCTTTGATGAATCGATCAAATCAGCATATTAGAATGATTTCTGAAGGATCATGTGACACTGAAGACTGGAGTAATGATGCTGAAAAGTCAGCTTTGTTCACAGGAATATATTACATTTTACAATATATTCCAGTAGAAAACATTTAGTTTAAATTGTAATAATGTTTCACAATATTACTCTTTTACTGCATTTTTGATCCAATAAATGCAGCTGTGGTGAACAGAAGAGACTTTTACTGACCCTTTTGTTTTATATAATTGAAATAATACATATTAGAGGTGTAACGGTACATGTATTCATCCCAAACCGTCACGGTTTGGTGCATACAGTCAGATGATGAATACAGTCAGTCACACTCCAATCCAGAAGGGGGCGCTTGCAGTAATGCAACGCTGTCTGCTAACCACCACAACAGGAAAAAGAGCAGAAGAAGAAGAGACAATCTATGCACCAACCCAAAACAAGAGTTCAGATGGCACGCAAGAGCTTGCTAGTAGCCCATACGCTGAGTTTCGATTGATTTTTGTGATGCACTCCACAAACTTTACAGAAAGGAAACTGGGATGGCAGAAAGTGGCATCCTGTTTGTTTATTTTACAAACGCACAATGTTTTGTTTTTATTATAAGTATAGAGTGCACACAAATAAAAACAGACCCAGTTTCGAATTATGTCTTAATCTTATCTGTATGACAAAAAACGATGGAGTATTTTAAGTTGCTTTTCAGTTTTGTAGCTGTTTAACCTATGCAAGAGTGCATTCTGTTTACTGCTTAGTGCTTAATACACTTTAGAAGGCTGTACTGTACCAACTACCTCAGGGGAGTAAATGCTGCTAAGTGGAACAAACTGTGATTTGCACTACTGTCTGTTCAACTTAAAATAAAAGAAACCATTGTGGATTTGTTGTTTTTTCTTGTTGTACCGTACTCATATAGAATCGTGACCCCAAAACCGAGGTACGTACCGAACCTTGACTTCTGTGTACCACTGTCACGTATAGTTGCTGGCAAACAGATGAAGAAGATCAATAGTGTTCCAACACAAAGGTTTAATGATTATAATCCAGGAGAAAGGTTTATAGCAACACACACACTTAACATAGATGAGACCGGACAGTGAACAGAACACAGGCAGGAACTAATATACACAGTGACGATTAACTGAAAGATGTACAGTACTGCTGTGATAGAGTTAGTGTCCATGGTGACTGATGAGTGGCAGGAAAATGAACAAAGACGACACGTGACAAAGGAAAATAAACTGAAAGTCCGTGACAGTGACAGTACACCCCCCTCCGGCAAGGCGCGCCCTAGCACCATAATGGAACAACAAAGGGAGGTCTGCAGGGAGTTTTGGAGGTGGATGAGGACATGGCAAAGTGATGGTGAGAGGCTGGAGTGACGGGATGGTGAAGGGATGATGACAGACTCCCTGAAGTGCAGATGTAGGGTTCTTGGTGGTGCAGACCCAGAGCTCACCAGTACCGACAGCCCACGGCAGAGTCAAGGAGGAGCCGAGATGCTGTAGCAGTGACTGACGGCATCTGGGGGATGACCGATGGAGGCAGATGGATCCATAGGGACAGACGGAGAGCCAAAGAACTGAAGCGACATCGCTGGCTCTGGAGATCTTGGTGATGATGCGGCAACAACCTTCAGAGGCGGAGCCAGTGTACCCGATGGCTGAGGTGGAGCCAGTGTGATGGAAGACAGAGGCAACACCGAGGGAAAGGAGGACCCCACTGCAGCCATAGGGGTGGAGGGACAGAGCGCAACGGATGGGCCGAAAGTCCGTGGTGGAAGTGGTGTGACGACTGATCAAGGGGGAGCCGGCAGGACAAGGGAACCCGGTGGAGCCGCAAGTCCAAGGGTCTCCGGTGGAGCCAAAGGTGGGAGGAGCCAAGGCGACAGGTCAACAGGCCAAGATGGAGCGAAGAGGTCCAAGGCCAGAGGTGTAGCCATAGGAACCTCTTGCACTGACGCTGCTGGCGGTAACACAACCTGCAGCTCGATGTCATAACAGGGCTTCCACGCAGACGGAGCAGGGCTGTCAACATCCGGCAACGGCAGGGCTGGAGGACCGGCTGAGCTTCACGGTGTCACCAAAATTGACAGAGTAACGGTAAGAATAACACAGTTTATGCAGGTTAATAAAAAGAGGAGATCATAGTCCATACAGTCATTGATGCTGTCTGAAAACAGCGATGGTAAAGGTGCCGGGTGGGATAGGGTGGGAGTTGATACTTCCTCGTTGAAGTTTATTAGCCAGTCCTCATCGTCCGTAGTCACTTCTCCCTCGTCGGCTGATGTTGTGGGCTCACACCCCTGGTCAAACTCATGTTGGAGTTCCACTTCCGGGGTGAGGGTTGGCTCTGTCCCTTTTTCTCTCGGGTGCTGGCTGACGCATCACGGTGGGTGGTAGCTCTCCATCTGCGGGGGGCTCACATGAATACTCCGTGGTCGATGGAGGTAATTCAGGCTCTGGGTCTGGCTGTGTTCTGGACCGGGATGCGTCGCTCTCCAGACACCGGATGATAGCTCTACTCCAGTTCAGTCCAGTGGCGTCGTGATCCAAAACAGTGACTTCAGGGTCTTGTCGTCGTAAAGGCAGGTGACAGCAAGATGACAAAAACACCCAGTAAAGTCCAAAAAGTTGTGGCTCCACAGGTCCAGTCTTCAAACTGAAAGTCCATGACTGTGACACGTTACACCCCTAATATAAATAATAAAACACTACCAAACTGTTACCTTCACAAATTGGCTGAACATCTTGACAGACAGATGCACAAACAGTTTTTGTTTCTTCCCATCAATGGAAAAAAACTGGCACGCTATAATTTGGAACAAATTCTGTATAACGAGACAGCTTTTAAAATATCCCCAATACCTGCAGTGAGAAAAGAATAACATGATCAAATTGTAAATATTACTCTGTAGGAGTGGAATGCATTCATTCTGGGTTGGCACTGGCTGGCATGAGTTGGCAGTGAGGTTTTGGAGTCAAGTGGCATTCTACAGCACTGCTTTGATGGCAGTAACGCAGTAGAGACCGCACAGAAACACGGCTGTCAACAAAAGTGGGAGGCAAATGATTTGGCAGCTCTGAGCAATACTGTGGTCAAAATAACTTGAGCATAATAAATAAATAAAGTATTATAGAAGGATTGTGCATGATCCAAAATAATAATAAGACAAAAATGGTTATAGTCGAAAAAAAGATTTTTCCCCTGAGTTGAACTTCATATTTCTTAGGAAAAAAGTTATCCTTGCTTGCCAATTTGAGTTGAGATCAGTTCTGTCAAGAATCTAGAGATGACGTGGCATCAAAAATCATCAATCATCAATCAATTACTTTCATTCCAAAACCAATAAAATACAATCTGATCATGGATATGACACGCAACGGAAATTTAGCATGAAATCAAGCTGTCAAAGTCAACATCTGCAGGGTCATTCTACAAAACAGGTCCCATTTGTGTCTCCATATACAGTATATATGTAAAAAATATATATTTGTAACAATAATGTACTGATGTCATCTTTTTAACATAGATATTTTGCTAAACGCATCACATTTGTCCCTACAGACTTGTTTCCAACTTGTCCTTGCTATTTTAGCAAGCATGCAGATTTTTTATGGAAAAAAAAATGAAAAAAAAATCTATAATATAAACTACTTATTTCCGCCACAGATTCAAATCTCAATTTCACTGTATAACAGCTGTCTCTTAAAATGTCTAAACAAAATAGGCACAACAGGCACAATGTTGGATATCTGTATAAATTTCAACAATAAATTCACTTTCTAAACAGCACAAGGCCCTGTTACCCTCACATATTATCCTGATGACACAATTCAATTAACATTTAAACAATTATTTATCTCCTAAAATGTCTAAAATCTCAAACATTTACTATAAACCCACTTTAATAAACTGGAAAATGCACCTGCACCCTACAGTTCAAGTCAAAAGTGACCCCTGAAAGTTACAGCGCTTTCACGATTCACGTCAGAGTTGCTGAGTTTTGAAGCAAAGGTTGGGAGAAGAGGCCTGAACAATGTTTGCACAGCCATGTCTCTTTCAGGTCCCATAGCACACGCCAGGAAGAGGGGCAGACAATGTTTGGCGACTGTCTGGGCGGAGGCTATGTTAAGGCCGTGAGCTGGACAAAGCTGAGTTACTAAGTCAATGTTTTCAATGACGGTATTTAACAGTCAACAGTATAGAGTAGACGATTAGACCACAATGCGACCCTGGAGAGAAACTGAAAGAAGCACAGCCAGTATTTCTGACCCCAACAGACCGCATAACGTGAGATCTGGGGTGCTTTTGAGGTGAATATTTGAGTGGGTTTGTGATTAACAAGCTTTTGGAATATGCGGTTGCTCAATCAAGATCAGTCACGGCTGGACTCAGAGGTACACAGGGAGGCTTGTTTTCTATAAAGAGAGAAAAAATTGCTTTTCGGTGTTAAAGCTGAACTCTGCTCGTTTTCAGCATCATGTTCGCTGGACTAAAAGAGCTGTCGGTGATAATAAAAGAAAGAAAAAGTAAAGTCATGTGAATTCCAGAAGTTTTGTAATCAGACACTATGCTGGTGTGTTATAATAAAAATGGCAATGCTATTCGAATGCAGGCACAAAATGCCAAATTTACAGGAATAGTTGATCTAAAACTGATAACTGCACTTCAGAGCAACACAAAAGGAGATATTTTGAAGAATAAACAGCTGTTAACACATGTTAAGGTTCTTCAAAGAAAAAAGGATGGACCAATATAGAAATTCTGGATAATACGATCAATCTTGTTATGGTTCATTAAAACTAAACCTAGTAAATAAAAATAAAATACATTAAAATATAAATATTAGACGAAAAACTTTCAGTTAATTGCCAAAGCAACATTTCTAATGTTTATTTTAACTTAAAGTACTATAATTACTAGTAAAAAAAATATATAAATTATTAATAAACACTATAATAGCATATAAATTATAGTAAAATAACACTAATAAGACGGTAAAAAAAACGGTTAAATTGAGTTATATACCAGCTTTAACTCAACAATCATAAAGTACACTTCAAGAGACAACCTTTAAAAGGTTAAATATTCAATATAATCTTTCACTATCCTTTTAAGTTAGAGCTATATGACGACAAAATGGCAGATATCTTGAATATTGGCCAATAAATATCTAACATTGGCAGGTGAATTAAAAATATTAAGGATAATGATAAAGTCCGATAACTCAAACAGTAGAGCATTACGCTACAACGTCACGGGTTTTATTCCCAGTGTAAGTCACTTAAAAGCATCTGCAAAATGCGTACATGTAAAAATAAACCAATATAGTACCAGTACAGTATGTTGTGCATCCCTTTTCATAAACAATAATTTTGTGTTGCATGTAAAAATAACAGGTTTGGAATGATATATGGATTTAAAAAAAGACAACTCTCCACAAACTGTAGCCTAAAAAGAAAGAAAATGCAGAAAGAAAGAAAGAGAAATAGAAAAACAGCAACACTGACTGGCACCCAGCGTCTTTACCTGTCGCTGTTCTGTAGTGGAGCTCCATCTTTGCTCCAGGAGAGGTTTGGAGGTGGTAATCCCTGAGCGGGACACACCAGCGTGAGGCTGTGGGTAGCATTGGTTAGGTAAGCGTTCCTGCCCACATGGATCCTGAGATCCCTCTGGAAGTTCATGGCAGATCCGTGATGCCTTTGACGAACGATTACCGCTCGACTGCCTTTTTTCGACCCCGTTTCCCCAGTAAATTCTGAAGTGTTTGGCGTCTTATCTAAATGATTGTCCATCGTAGTGCCTTCCTCTGTAGGCGGCCCTTGCCCTGCGGCAGCCAAATCCTCAATTAGTTTGTCAATCAGGTGCGACGCCATTTCATCCGACACATCCCCGCTCTCTGCCAGCAGACTGATGTTCTTCACAAGCTCCTCGAACTGTGCAGGTTCAAGGACAAAGGCTCCTGTGTGGCTCCTGGCCCCTGAAGCCAAAGCATAGTTCCCCAAAGCAAGAGTATCCCAGAGCTCCTTAGGCTGGCCGTGATCATCTCGGTAGAACTCATTTTTTTGCACCCAGCTTGGGCGAGATTTTGGAGACTTCTTTCCTGGTGGAAACCCCTCATGGCACTTTGAACCAGCGTAACCTCCTTCTTTGTTGAGGTACGGATGAAAGTTCCTACTTCTTTCTTTCCCCAAACCCTTTCCTTCAGGCTGTTCCAGGAGTCTGTTATTGTATCCGATCAGCTTCAGGGTGAAGGTGTCTGAATCTTGATTGGCCCAGCAACGGTACAGTCCAATATCTTCAGCTTCCAGGTTGTAGATCCTCAAAGCCCCAGACTTGGTGATGCTCAGACGTTTGGAACTAGTCAGTTCACTCCCATCCTTCTCCCAGCGGATCTGAGCTTTGGGGAAATGCCGCACGGGACACTTGATAATGACAGCGGTCTTGGGAAGAAGGTAGGCTCGTCCTCCAATGGTAAAACTGAGCCGTTTTTCTTGTCGGGTCTGGATGTAGATGCGTTTCAGGCCAATGACCTGAGGGCAACGTTTTCTGGAGTGAATGTGCTCTGTGGAAAGAAAAACGGAAGAAGTTTAGGCAGTTCAAACAAAGGTTAGGGCTAATTACTTTAGTTTCGCGTGAGGTTATGAACGCCCAAATAATCTCTGCAGTTCAGACTCTTGATTTCAAGCCCAATGAAGTCAAATCACATGGGACAGAAGGACTTTGGAAAGTTCAGGTGAAAAAACACAAGGGCACAATGTGAATATACATTCTCAAGAGAATGAAAACGTGCTTTTGGACCGTCCCTTACCGAGGGACCTTATCAAGATATACAAACCGATAAACCAAATTCAGTTTGAACCTAAAGCTAAAAAAAAAAGAGTAACGTAATCAAAATCGATTTTTCTGAACCATAGCATTAGGCTATAATCAGAAAGCATTTCAAATAAGTTTCATATGATCATAATATACAGTATGTTCACTTAGAGTTATTATATATGACCATGGAGAGTTCATTGGTTCATGGGTATCATGAGAACAATGATAACATGCTAAGTGATATATACTGATCCTTGCTATTTATTTGAGAAATTTGAGATGGAACTCAAGTAGGATTGTGTTGTTACTACAGCTCAAAACTTCAGGGGGTCCTGAAATCTTTTTATGAAATTTCCCTTGTGTTGGTATCCGAATGTATGGAGACCATAGTGAGAGCAAGATCAAACAGAGGTCAGCTCTAAGTTAAATTACAGGCACAATTTACACTAAATTTACAAGAATACATTCAGGCGTAATAGGGGTTACACACTGGGTAAAGAGAAAGTATAGAGTATCTTACTGCTGCAGGGGCTCATACGGCAGCTCCTGATCAGAGGAGGAAGAGGGAGGTCACTGCAGGACGACCTGTCCAGAGTGACCAGCTGACCGGAGGCCGTCTGTCTCCTACAGACAGGTTCTCTCCGCTGGACGCCTTTACCACACGTCACAGAGCACTGCAAACACACATGGACAAATACATATATTAGAAAAAAAAGAAAAAAGGAATAGTTCACAGAAAAATAGAAAATTAATCCTGGTGCAAAACTATGGAGGTAACTATAACGATAACTATATTATCATCCACACCAACACACAATAACTTTCTGTTTATTATAAGCATGCATGTTATGTGTTAAATACTAAATACTAAAATGTATTTGAAATACATTTATTTTGTGCTAAGTATACTACAAATACATTTGGGTCAATGGGCCTTAATAATAATAAAAAACAAAGATATGACATCCAAAGCATGTAAGGTAGTACAACTAGATCTCTTTTATTGAATCCAAAAAGGTTTAAATTATATTTTTCTACATATAAAGGTATTTTAAAGATTTTGAAGTGTCAAAAGGTCATTCGGTATAACCGTCCAAAGGCCAATATAGCCATTTCATTTGTGATTAAAATATCTTTAAATGTATATATTTTTTATTCTGGCATGATTTTATAACATCATATATCAACATAGTGCAAAATGGTATTAAAATTATGTGTAGAAGTCGTTGCTTACTTATGAGAAAGAATGTCTGGAAAAATTAATTTCACTGATGTCATTCGGAGTAACCAATATAAAGGGTCATGAAGCAAAGTAACTAACTCTCTCTTAACTATTTGAAATATTCACGTTTTCACTTGCTCATACGCGTGTCCCGAAACAACAGGTCATTCGGTACAACCGCTATAAAACATGGAAAATGTTGTAATATTTCAAAAACTTGTACTAAATATAAAATGTTTGATTGTCCTCTTGATAGCTAGCTAGATATCGGCCTGTTATTGTTTGAAAATATTGTCAATTGGTATAACCAAAAGTGTCATTCGGTAAAGCCGAAATTTTGGTTAAACCGTATGACCTTTTGGTGACAAATTTTGTCCATCTTGTAAAAAAATGACAAAAGCAGTGTTAATTGATTATAAAAACCACATAATCTCATTGTTAACACTTTATACAAAATTCAAAATTATTATGTTTTTTTACACTTTTAAAAACCATATTTGTCAATGACCCATTTGCATATGTGTTTAATAAAAACGCCCTGCAATTGTATTTTTGGTATATTAAACTGGTATACTTACAGTCTGCTTAATTGGAACAACTCATTTTCTACTTAATGCACTTTAATTTGCAGAAGTATTGCTGAGGTCTAACTAAACATATACTGAAGTTTATTTGATTGTGTTAAAGTGGAACTATTGCAAGTATACTTTAGCTACACTTTAAATATCTTGCTTTTAAAGACTGATATTATACAGAGATTAAACAATCCTTGTTAATAGTGATAATAAAACACTTTTTAGGCATAATATTAAGAAATGTGCATTGTGCAATAAAGAAATACTCCAAAGTTTAATTATAATTTTATATCAGTAAGTCTTAAGTGGTATGTCAATAAATATGTGAAAGGATTTGAAGTATACTTAATATGAAATAAATGTATTTTAAATAGATTTTGGTATAGTTTTTTTTTTTTTTTTTAACTATGGGTGAAAGGGCCTTATCATCTTCAGAATTGTCAAATTTTTTTTTTACCTACTTCTGCATTTCACAGGTTGGAACAGCATTCACTCTTCTACTGCTTTTAAATTAACGTATTAATTTTAAATATACATATACAGTACCGTTCAAAAGTCTGCGTCCGGTAGGATTTTTTTAAATGTTTTTGAAAGAAGTCTTATGCTCACCAAATATTTGATTAAAATAAAAACAGTAATAATGTGAAATATTATAACATAAAATAACTGTTTTTTATTTTATTATATTTAGGAATGTAATTTATTCTTGTGATGGCAAAGCTTCACTACTCCAGTCTTCAGTGTCCCATGATCCTTCAGGAATCATTCTAATATGATGATTTGCTGCTGAAGAAACATTTCTGATTATTATCAATGCTGAAAAAAGAAAAAAAGTGCTTCATACTTTGGTTAAAACCGTGATACTTTGATCAATAGAAAGTTCAGAAGAACAGCATCTATTTGAAATAGAAATCTTTTGTCACAATATAAACGTCTTTACCATCAGTTTTTGTACATTTAATGCATGCTCGCTAAATAAAGTTTTTTATTTTTTATTTTTTTACAGAATCTTGAAGACCGATAGCCTTGTGGGCAGCACGCCAACATATAGCGCTCTTGTGCTTCGGGCGACCCGAGTTCGAGTCCTGGCTCGCAGACTTTTCCAGATCGCATCCCCCTTTCTCTCTCCCACCTCACTTCCTGTTCACTCTGTACTATCCTATCATAATAAAGGCAAAAACTGCCAAAAATAAATCTTTAGAAGAAAAAAAAAAAGAGGAATCTTGGTTAGAAACACACCTTGGACCACTCTCCACCTTCCAGACGAGGCAGCAGACAGTCAGGGTTGGTGCAGGTCCTGTGGACGTCGGGTTTGGTTCCAGCACACTCCTCGTCTCTCAACCTGTGGTAGCTTCCAGTAGCTAGTCTCTGTCTGCAGTAAACCTTACGCCACTGCGTACCTCTGCCGCACGAATGAGAGCACTGACCCGGAGACGAAACAAACACAAACAAATCAGTCCATCCCACATCACAGAGAGCACAGCATGTGAGCGAACACAATCACACAACCAATTGTCCCTAGCAATAATTCTGATCAAACAACAAAAATATATTTATATGCAACCACAGATGGGCGCATCTGAAATGGGTCATACCATTGACATTACCTGAGAAGTCAAAGTAAATACGTTGCGCTCTTTCAAGGACATGCATTTAATGCATAAATGGAAATAAAAGGTAAGTGTTTATCATTTGAGCTGTTGTTGAAGTTTACCCTCTTTAACTTTAACTTCATGTTGTTAAAATGAATGTACGAAGCAAACTGTGTTAAATTATACAACATAAAATAAGTTACTTTGCTGACTTTGCAAAGTATTGCTGAGTATTGCTGAGTCTTGCAAAGTAAGACTGGAGTAGTGAAGCTTTGCCATCACAAGAATAAATTACATTCATAAATATAATAAAATAAAATAAAAAACAGTTATTTTATGTTATAATATTTCACATAAAAAAAGAGTGTGTGCTTTATCTGTCAAAAAGATGCACATGGCATTTGTGTTCTTTACTTTAGTAACAGTACACTGCAAAAAATGCTGTTCTTACTTAGAATTTTTGTCTTGTTTCCAGTCCAAATATCTAAAAATTCTTAGATCAAGAAGCATTTTCTTGACAAGTAAAAATTATTTTCTTGTTTTTAGGAAAACTAAGTCAAAACTAAGTGAGTTTTTCCTTAAAACAAGCAAAATAATCTGCCAGTGGGGTAGGAAAAATAATCTTAATCCAAACTGAAAACAAGATTATATTACTTATTTTTGGTTTGATATAAAATTATTTTGCTTACCCCACTGGCAGATTATTTTGCTTGTTTTAAGGAAAAACTCACTTAATTTTGACTTATTTTTTCTGAAAATAATTTTTACTTGTCAAGAAAATGCTTCTTGATTTAAGAACTGTAAGATATTTTGACTAGAAACAAGACAAAACATTTTTTGCAGTGTAGATTCTTGGTCTTGCTTTCTCCAATATAAAGTGCGGTTAAGCTTCAGGTGACCCGAGTTTGAGCTCCGGTTTGAGGACCTTTCCCGATCCCGTCCTCCTCTCTCTCCCAACATGAAAAATAAAAATTAAAGTGATGTACTACAGCGTCATTAAGAGAGCTCTAACCCCTGAAAAACTGTATAATTCGCACCCAGCCTGTATATACTTTACATACAATCATGCATGTACTCTGATGTACTGATTTAAGTTAATTCTCCTTGTCATTATTACTTACCTTTAACTTATAACATTACAGAATTATACTTGAAGTCAATAAAACCTAAAAACCTAAAAACCTTAATGTCAATCCCTGAATAACACTTTTTTTTTCAGTTATGACTGTATGTTTGTTTAGATATTTTATAATAAAGTACAGAAAGCTAAATTGTAATTGGATTTGGTTTCATAATCAAGATTATGAGTGAGTTCCTACCTATATCTATAAATAAAGGCTTTAGATGAAATGAAAATGCAATTAAAAATGCAAAAACATTTATGTGCGGATGTGTTTACAGTAGAAAAGTCAAATAAAGATGCAAAGTCAGCAATAAAAATGATTTTACATCATGTTCCATAACCAAATATTCTCAAAATCACATGCTCAGTGAGAATAACACGTCCTTCAAAGTGTTTATGTGACTCTCTGGCACTTTCTGCTATTTTAATCAAATAAGCAAATTTAGACAAAGTCTGTCCTTTTAATCCCATTGCTGTCTAGGAGAAACCATTAAGATATTAAAGAGATTTATTGGACTACATTCACACTGTCAGTCCAAATCTGATTATTTGTGTATCTGATTGGAAACTAAATGACTGACTGTCCACACTGTGTATCAAAACTGCTCAGATTTGTGTGTCCTGTGGCACACTTTTGTTTTGGGGTTCGAAAATGCTGTCTTACAATATGACAATAATCTGTAGCCGCAAAACTGGACTACTATGTCTAAAGATGCAGAAATTAGATTTGAATAGGATTTTAAACTACATATGAATGTAGCTTGAAATGGATTTGTAAATATCGGATTATACGTGAGTGTTTGCCATTCACACTTGCTAAAAATAATCCGATTTCAAGCGGTTATGCACAACATTTTTTTATCTACAATCACCGGGGTCACTAACCTGTTGCCACTCCTCAGCCTCCCAGGACGGTGGACACGGCACCTGGTTGCAGGCCTGCAGCTCTGGAGGTCTCGTCTCCACACAGTCTTTGCTGGATGCCAGTTCAGTGCGGTTTCCTGCCACAGACCTCACGCAGGACACGCTGCGCGTCTGTAGCCCCACACCACATGACACCGAACACTGGTTCCACACGCTCACCTCCCATCTGAAGAAAACACACTATGTGCATTCACAAACCATGTTTGGTGAAAGATTACACAGACAAACATTTTCATATAAACATGCACAGATGAATCATGCACAAGAAGACCAAGAACATGCATTACAAAAGTAAATAGGGTGCATTTTCATTCCATCCTTCATTTAAGCCAAAAAGCCAAAAATATTCCTTACCACAATAAGCTATATGTTCATGATTTAGCGGAATATCATTGTATGGATTTTGTACGGTAATGCAAAACACAAAGCTACATTGCCATTGTCTTTGAACTTGGCATTGGCATTCCATGACAATCAAGATCGGAAAGATCCATATGAAGGCGATCATATGGCCTAAACGCTAGGCGTTTCAAATTTAAACAATACAGCCCACATAATCTGAGATAACAATCAAGCGCTTGTCCATAAACGTATGAACTATTGTAATATTCTGAGCCGAGGTACATAAAAAGCCACATGAAAGATATCAGCTCCAGTAAAGTCATTTATTCCATAATGCACTGCTCTAAAAAGCCAGCTGTCCTGCTTTTGTTGGCAAATGGTCAGTTAACAGGAAATCACATTATTTTCATCACGTGTCCTTATTTTCAGAGCTGCCTGTCAACCTACTAAGATTAAATCTGAATTTGGTCTTTGAACATAATCTAGGCCAGCGGGTTCAATTTTAGCTCCTTGTTAAGGAGCTGGATGAACCATAAGGTTTTTTATTCCACACTTGCTTTTGCACACAACATCTTTCCTTGACAAACACATTTGGAGTTGAATGAATTAATTAGTGGCATTTGCTAAGGCAAGCATCACTTATTATTGTGCATACTTACGGTTAAAGCGAGTCGTGCTATTACTTTTTTTATTTGCGTTTGGCAGTCTTGTGAACAGATTTTCGCCTGACAGATGATAAAAAAGTTTTAAAAAAAAGAGCCATAGACTTAACTGAAGTAAAGGCCTGAGCCACATCTAGAGATCAGAATATCATAGAGATTTGTGAATTTTAGTAATTTACCAATCAATAACAGATCTTAGATTATCAGTAAATAAAATCTTTGGTAACACTTTAGTATAGGGAACATGTATTCACTATTAACTACGACTTTTCCCTCAATAAACTCCTAATTTACTGCTTATTAATGGTTAGTAAGGTAGTTGTTAGGTTTAGGTATTGGGTAGGATTAGGAATGTAGAATAAGGTCATGCAGATTAAGGCATTAATATGTGCTTATTAATTACTAATAAACAGCCAATATTCCAGTAATATGCATGATAATAAGCAACTAGTTAAAAGACCCTAAAATGAAGTGTTACCAAATCTTTAATTACAGTCTGTTCCACACACAAAAAATGAGTCATATGGACTACTTTTTAGTGTGTTTTTTAGACCTTGACAGCTGTTGTCACCAGTGTTGGTGGAAACGCATTACAAGTAACATGAGCTGCGTAATCAGATTGCTTTTTTCAAGTAACTAGTAAAGTAACGCATTACTTTTAAATCATGAGTAAGTGCAGAGGCGTGTGTGTGAACATGATTATTGTAGTTCTAGACTAAATGTGAGCATTTACTCATCTCAGAATTCCTCAAATGAATAAAAACAGTGAAATGCAAACTCGGAATATTATGCAAACCTGCAGTAATTAAATTACACAAATATACTTTATGTATTTAATCTCACTTTATTAACCAATGTCTTTGCTGCTGACCTTCGATGATTCAATTTAAGCAGACTAATAATCAAAAAAGACTTCAGATAAACATAACATTTCTGTTTCTCTTTTTTTATTTATTGCTGAAGTAAGAGTATTTGTTTGAGCTGCGCCCTCTACTGTACAGATGTGAATGTGCATTTTCTTCAACCTGAAGCTTATTCATTTCACTTTTGGTGTGAAAAAGCCCTAACATTTGCCAAAAATATAACTTTTTATTATTAAAAAACAAACGAGAAAGCCCAGCCCAGGTGAGAAAAAGTAACGCAAAAGTAATGCAAATCTAATTTTATGTGTTCCATAGACAAAATGTAACAGAATACAGGTTTGCAACTGGGAGCAAATAATGACATTACTGAATAAAGAGTTTTCTTTGTTCATCATTTAGTTCACATGCATGTGTAAAATACACTACCATTCAAGAGTTTGGTAACACTTTATTTTAGGGTCTTTTAACTAGTTGCTTATTAGCATGCATATTACTAGAATATTAGCTATTTATTAGTACTTATTAAACACATATTAATGCCTTATTCTGCATGACCTTATTCTACATGCTTAATCCTACACAATACCTAAACCTAACAACTACCTTACTAACTATTAATAAGCAGTAAATTAGGAGTTTATTGAGGGAAAAGTCATAGTTAATGGTTTATATGTGTTCCCTATACTAAAGTGTTACCAAGAGTTTGAGGTTTTTAAAGAAGTTCATATTCTTACTCAGCAAGGATCCATTAAATTGACCAAAAGTGAAAAAGACATTGTTACACAAATAAATAAATGCAGTTCTTTTGAATGTATGGTTTCCACAAAAGTATTAATCAGCACAACCGTTTTCAACATTGATGATAATAATAAATGTTTCTTGAGCAGCAAATCATCATATCAGAATGATTTCTGAAGGATCATGTGACACTGAAGACTGGAGTAATGATGCTGAAAATTCAGCTTTGATCACAGGAATAAATTACATTTTACAATATATTCAAAGAGAAAATAGTTATTTTAAATATAACAATATTTCACAGTATTACCGCCTTGGTGAGCAGAAGAGACTTTTTTCAAAAGCATTTAAATAATCTTACAGACTCCAAACTATTGAATTTGATGTTTTTGACCCAAGATTGAATTTTCACATGGGTAAAGGATCCTAGTACCACAGTACTTTCATAAGGGGAGTAATTAGCTTATCGCAATTTGCAACAAATACATTTTTCCATAGTGATTTCTTTTAGACTGTACCTCGGAGGACAAGGTTGAGGGTTACAGATGCGCAGCAAGGAAGGCTGAACTTTGGAGCCGTTGCAGAGTGTGTCATCAACAATTTCCTGTTTCAAGGTGCTCACACACCTGACAACAGCCATCTGTTTGCCTGCAACACAACACAGTGAAGAACAAGGGTTCGGCAGGGGAGTATTTCAAATCTGTATGTTTTTGTAGCCCAGGCTGATCACTATCTGCTCTCTTAGCAATTTTAGATTTCATGCCGAGTTCATTTAATCTGGAAAGCTTGACATGTAAAAATCTAAATCAGTTCTTTAGCTGTAAGAAATTGTTATGTGCATTAAAGCTATTTGGGCAGTAAACACATCAGAGAGCTACTTTTCTCTAATGGGATTCATGGAGACTCACCAACAGCACATGATGCAGAGCAGGGAGTGAAGCCCATGTATTCCCAAGCATAATCATGCTGATCAGGGATCTGCTGGGGCCTCAGGGGCCGCCACGATGAGTCTGGAGATGCTAAACAGGGGCCTGAATCACAGGTCCTTTGTAAGGGAGGCTTGTCCTCGTCACACTCTTCATCAGGAAGTTCGACTTCAGCTTGAGTGAAAGACAGCAGCACTTTACATTTCACCTGACGCCTTTGAACCCCTAGACCACAAGACACACTGCAGGCCGACCACGGACCCGGGATGAACCTGCACACGCACACACAAAAAACACATTATGATTCTGAGCATGAATTAAAGATATGCAACTTTCACAAACAGTTTACCAGTTGTTGTTATGCTATTGTGTTGTCCTCACTGAAAACTTGATTGGTAAAGTCTTTTTTCAATAAATCAGTCAAAGCAAATCAGGCTGAATCGAATCAAACCCTTTTATGGCAAGTCAGTGAAAAACTGAAATCTCCAAAACTGTTGCTCAATGTTACGTTTAAATGCAGTAACATGTTTCTGACAACAGTATAATAAATTATATATAGTGCTATTTTATCTTAAAATATGGCAATTTTTATGTATATATTTTTTGCCATAATTTAAAGAGGACCTATTATTTCCCTTTTCACAAGAAGTCTCTGGTGTGCCCAGAATGTGTCTGTGAAGTTTCAGCTCAAAATATCCCACAGATCATTTATTATAGCTTGTCAAATTTGCCCCTATTTGGGTGTGAGCAAAAAACACGTCGTTTTTGTGTGTGTCCCTTTAAATGCAAATGAGCTGCTGCTCCCGGCCCCCTTTTCAGAAGAGGGCGGAGCTTTAGCAGCTCATGCTTCGGTTGCTCAACAACAACAAAGCAGGAGAATCTCACGCAGCCAAAATGAGGATTGTCAGTAACAGTGTTCAGCCTTACACTGTTCAAACCGGAGTCGGACACTGATGGAGAGACTCAGGAAGAAGTTACAACTTTTAGACGTTTCTGAACTTTTAGACGTTTCTGAACGGTTAGTGGATAAATTTATGTAGATTCAACTCATCGACTAGCATGTGCCGTCATGTTAATCGTTTGTGCAAATCCAGTGTTGAATTGACCCTCGTTTGTAAAACGTAAAATGATTTGCACAAATATATAACACTTTACCGACCTCCTTTGGCACATTTCCTTCCGGCTCATTTAGGGCGGGGTCTATGCTAATAGGGTAGATCGTCACCAACCGTGGGCGGGGCTTACGTAAGAGTAGGGGGAAATCTGTAACCGCTTGTTTGGAGAGAATGTTTATGATTTATGGGGATTATAAAAAAGGAGTGGGTGGATTTTGCCATTATAGGCTGGTTGTTTACACACACTGCGGACACACATCAGTGTTCAAACACCTTATAAAAGTGAATTTTGCATAATAGTTTTCCTTTAAGATAGCTATGTTTCACTAATTGTGATTGCTTTGTTGCAAAAGTAAAGACCGTTAAACTTGAAACACTCTAATCCTTTCTAACAATAAACCCAAGAACTATAATAGCTATAATAACAATGAAAACAAATGTGATTTCAAAATAATAGCAAGTTATACTGATAAATATAGCATTAACATGGACCAAAAGACTTTGATATTTAAGAGTCAACCACACTTAAAATAAACGTGATCATAAAAAATAGATGTGGCAGAGTCTCCTAATGAACCACAGAATGATTTTTCCATATTTCTGGCAAGTGGAAAAATTACCCTTTTGGAAAATATTGTCTGAAATTCATAGCTCGCGTGATCTGTGTGTAATTGGATTCAGGAATACAAGTACAACATGTTTTTTACCACCAATGCATTAAACCCGAGGACTGAGATGAACATGCTGCGCAGACTCGTGCCTTTGTGTACACATCTTCCTGCTGTCATTAAATGCAGCCGAAAGACAAATGAGAGTGCAGCACATATCTGTAAAAGTATTTAAGTATTGTGGAAATGCGTTCGCCCGGAGTGGGTGTCAATGCACACCTCACGCCGCCCACTGTCTAAACACTTTCCAGGCTTAAGGAATTAAAGTTTATGAGATCTGTAATTCCACATAAGCCCCAAACATGTCATGTTTGGACTAATGTAGGGGTGTCATTCAGGGAATTTTATGATGTCAGAACACCTCATGTGATTGAGAAAACAGGCTTGTATTTTTTCAGGGTGATGAGAGTTAGTGAGTGCACATGCACAAGTGTATACAGCACATTTCGTACATTTTCGGTAGTGCTTTTAAAATGTCTGCTATAACGTCCCTTGCGGCAATGCTGAAAACGCAACACGTACTCATGTTGCTTTATGAATTGTGTCCTGACGCTTTGAATGAAACGGCACATTAAATCAAACTTGCGTAGGTAGTAAAAAAATGTCACCGTAATTAAATACAACTATGTTTAGAAATTAGAATGAGTCACGGTGAATCATTCAAAAATGAGAAAAGTTATACAAAAAGTTGAGATGACTGGGTTAGTTCACCAAAAAATGAAAATAATGTCATTAATTACTCACTCTCATGTCGTTCCACACCCGTAAGACCTTCGTTCATCTTCAGAACGCAAATCAAAATATTTTTTTTGATTAAATCCGATGGCTCAGTGTGCATCGCCAGCAATAACACTATCATTTTCAATGCCCAGAAAGCTACTAAAAACATATTTAAAACAGTTCATGTGTCTACAGTGGTTCAACCTTAATATTATAAAACGATGAGAATACTTTTTGTGCGCCAAA
Source organism: Elopichthys bambusa (assembly GCA_037101425.1). Classification (NCBI taxonomy): domain Eukaryota; kingdom Metazoa; phylum Chordata; class Actinopteri; order Cypriniformes; family Xenocyprididae; genus Elopichthys; species Elopichthys bambusa. The sequence continues at coordinate 3,132,285 of CM074432.1, forward strand.
AATATCAAAATAGCGACTTTATTCCACAATATCTAGTGATGGGCGATTTCAAAACACTGCTTTATGAAGCTTTACGAAGCTTTACAATTTCATCATTACATATTAAATATAACTTCTTGCATTCTTATTGAGGTTATTCAGGTTTATTCAGGAAGCTAGCATGTCAACATTTTTACTAAGATGCTCAGCAATGCAATATTTCCTTACAGTGTTGCTCCACCATGACAGTAGATGAACTGAAAGAGAAAAATAGAAAAATAGAAAAAGAGTGCTAAAGTGCCCCTTGGCAACACTAAGAAATGCAACTCATGTTCATTCTGACAGTTACAAGTGTTGCCCTTCACGTGATTACAGTATGTTTTGTGCCTGTTTCCCTAGGAAGAAGTATGTGATCATATGTGGGTGCGTCTATGAGAGCGTGTATATCAGTGAACGACACTCAGGAGGGTTCTAATCTCAGGATTAGAGTTCAGGAAGACAACAGTCCTTCCTCAGTGGGTCTCCTCCACTTTTATCAAAGCAGGGATAAGATGTGGCGTGAGACTCCTCAACTACATCCAACCCACAAAATCCACCCACCCAAATCACAGAGGCAAGCGTCCAGCTGTGAATTCCACAGCAAAGTGGACTGGGGTCACTTTGAGATAGGGACGAGTACTGAACCCTGGTGCACGCCACCTTAGATCACCCTAAATTTAGTTACTCGAGTGACGGAGCAGAACGCAAAAGAAGTGCTGCTATCACTGAGTGATATACTCCGCTCAAGGGTGTAATTCAAGAAGGGTTTGCAGACAAACGGTAGATCTTAACCACCCCTCCTCCCCCCAAATGCATGCATATGAACTGAAGCGTTTGTCAATGGCTCTTCTGTAAACTCTTAAACACTTTCACCCCTCATTCTTCTTGTTTTATGAGTCTCTGTGATAGATGCCTTTGGTAGACCGCAGAGAGCGGTGGCTGTGTGGATGCTGGCAGGCCACAGTTTGCAGCTTTCAGTGGGGGTAGCGGGGGTCCATCAAGCTCCCCTGCCAACTATTAACAGGGGTATCATTTCAGAGACGGGGAGGGGGGAAAACTCTAATAATACCACAACAGGGGGCGGAAATGGCCCATGGGGCCTTGCTGAAGTAATGAAAGGAAACTGGACATAGAGGTTAAAACGCAAACACCCTAACTCTGGTTTCAGTGGCCGTTTTATTCGGATGAAGAACCAGCTAATGAAGCCTGCTTCTTGTCCAGTTCTGGTTGAATGGAGCTGGGTAAAATAAATTTTTACTGACGCTGTGTAAAAAGAACAGTCCCAGCCTGAGGTCACCAGAAATCCTGAGTAACAGGTGAAAGGATTCATCTCTACAGGTCGAGAATACTTCAGAATAAAAAAAAAAAAAAAATACATGACTGTACTGAGTTGCAATGCACAGAATGTGGCGAGACTGTCTTGGGATACCTGAGGATTCACGGTTCAGTGGATTATTGGTTATAAAAGAGAAAAGACTGATTTATATGTTTATTCAGACACTTGTAGCTAGGCCCAGACGGAATCTGCAGACTTTTTCCGCATTTTCTGTACTGATTCTCTGGAAAAATCTGCACAATGGGTTTAAACAAGGTAAAATGTGTTAGTATGCTATATATAGTTTTCAATAACTGAAAGCAAAATCGACTTAACCAAAACAGCAAAACAAACATCTTTATGTATGATGAACATTCAAATTGTGTGGAATTTACAGAACTATTCCATGTGAGCTTGCTTTTAACTGACTGAATGCTAAGGATGAAGCCAGTACTGAATCCTGGGAGTCATTGTCTGTTGAATAAACTCACCCAAAGACATTATACAGGTTTAGTTTACAACAAATCAGAAAAGAGGTCATGTTTATTTACGACATCATGACATCTTAAAACTACATCGAGTCACATGAGCTAAAAATACTCAGTGGTGAGTGAAAAGTAGGGCTGGGCAATATAGCTAAAATATTCAGTCTTTCAGCTTTTTGATGAGGTTCAAAATATATTTTGATATTTATGTACTTGATTTGAAATTAAAGATTTTTTTTAATCAATAAGCAGAATAATCATTATATGAATAAACAAACCAACTCTAACACTTTTTTGCTTAATGAGTTAGTTCACCCAAAAATGAAAATTATGTCATTAATTACTCGCCCTCATGTCGTTCCACACCCGTAAGACTTTCGTTCATCTTCAGAACACAAATTAAGATATTTTTGATGGCCTCAGTGAGATAATTAACACTTTCAATGCCCAGAAAGCTATTAAAGACATATTTAAAACAGTTCATGTGACTACAGTGGTTCAATCTTAATGTTATGAAGCGACGAGAATACTTTTGTGCGGCAAAAAAACTAAATAACGACTTTATTCAACAATATCTAGTGATGGGCGATTTCAAAACACTGCTTCATGAAGCTTTCGAAGCTTTACGAATCTTTTGTTTCTAATCAGTGGTTCGGATTGCGTATAAAACTGCCAAAGTCACGTGAACTATTGAAATTTCGAAACACTTATGGCATAACGAAGCCTTGTTTACTGAAATCACAAATCACCGATTCGAAAAAAAAACGATTCGATGCAGTGTTTTGAAATCGGCCATCAGTAGATATTGTTGCAAAGTCGTTATTTTGTTGGTTTATTTGGCACACAAAAAGTATTATCGTCACTTCATAACATTAAGGTTGAACCACTGTAGTCACATGAACTGTTTTAAATACATCTTTAGTAGCTTTCTGAGCATCTGAAAGTGTTTATTATCTTGCTGTCAATGCAGGCCTCACCGAGCCATCGAATTTCATCAAAAATATCTTAATTTGTGTTCTGAAGATGAACGAAGGTCTTACGGGTGTGGAACGACATGAGTGTGAGTAATTAATGACATTATTTCTGGGTGAACTAACCCTTTAAAGACCTACAGAGGAACTTAAAGACCTTTAGGAAATACAGCACTGTTCAAAGGTTTAGGGTCAAGTTTTTTAAATGTATACCTTTATTCAGCAATGTATTTCACATTCACAAATGGTTTTTGATCAAATAAATGCAACCTTGGTGATCATTCTTACAAATACATGTGCAAGTTGCTTATTTTTAAACAGAACAGTGAAATTAATTGAACTAAATAAGTTTGTTTCACTCAAATAATAATGAAAGTTCATTGTACTTAACAGAAAATAAGTTGTGTGAACTCAAAATTTCATTGTAGTAAGCTGAACTTAATATGATTGAGTTGAGTTGCAGCAGATTTCTAATTCCCAGCAGCTCTGCCTCAGACTCTATAAATAAATGTTGAAATTAAGTGTTATTTTGTGTGTTTTTTTGCACAAGATTAGCATAGGGAGTGTGTTTAATGTTGTGTTATGTTGGGATTTACAGGAGGGTCAGTTATGTTAGTTTTGTAGGGTTACCATTGTGGTGAAGAGCAGAGCCTGTGGTTAGGTTGAGGATGGGCTGCAAAACTTTTAAGACCATATATACTCTATGTTGTTTGATTATATACATGCAAATATATAATGACAGTCTCTTTGATTGTTAAAATAGCATGCGTTATTTGCTATCTAACATTTAACCAAGATCTGAATGCAATGTTTAGTCAGTTACGCTTTTTTTGTTGAATACGGAAGGTGGTCTGGCGGAAGCTAGATATTTTACTTTATAAGATGTTAAATATGGATATTTTTCTTACACAAATGCATCACTTTGCTTCAGAAGGACTTTATTAACCCTCCGGAGGCGTGTGGAGTACGTTTATGATGGACGGATGCACTTTTTTGAGCTTCATACTCATTGATCCTGTTTACTGCCATTATAAAGTTCGGATGCGTCAGATTATTTACTCCCGATTGTGTTTGTCAGAAAGAAGAAAGTCATAAACACTTAGGATGACTTGAGGGTGAGTAAAGCTTGAGGTAATTTTCATTTTAAAGTGAACTAATCATTTGAATGTCTTGAGGTAATAATTTTCCTCAAATGTTTTGAGTTATAAAGTGTATTGTCAAACCAGTGCAAATATACTGTCCTAGACAAAGGCAGCAATACAGTGTTAGAGACCATGTGATGTAACATCATAAAAATAACTCACGTTGGGTATTCCAAGGCTACTTTGGTTTCTTCCAGCTCTTGAGCCTGTTTTAACCAGGGCAGCTTGGCTTCAACAGGTTGGCTCTCTGGGAAAGCAACAAACAAAAACACACACAAACACATAAATATTAATCAACGTTTCTGTTCATCAAACTAATAAGCATGCATCAAACAGAGCATTTAGACTCATACATAACCGTAATCTGTTGACAAACATGGATATTACCAAATCTGGTCTTAGTAAAAATGTTAAAGAAGGCCAGCTCATAATAGTATGAATTTCCATACTGGTCTAAGCTGGTTTATGCTTGTAACCAGCAAAACATTTGAACACTAGCACACCAGCATCCATTACACAACATAAGCTGCTTTTTTTCACAGGGAATGTGACACTAGCCAAACAATGAATGTAAGTTCAAATTTTAAGTTTTTGAGGTTCATAACAGTAAAAAAAAGTGGTGCTTGGATACTAATCAGAGGTGATTAGTTGAGGGTGGTGTGGAATAAATATCAAAGATCTGGGCTGGTAACCAAAAGGTTACAGGTTCAAACCCTGTAAGTGGTGATCCACAAACGATCACCCATTGTACTCTTGAGCAAGACGCACAACCTCAGGTTACTCCGAGGAGGATTGTCCCTGTATTAAGTGTTCTGTAAACTGTTTTGGATGAAAGTGTCAGATAAAAGATGAAGAAAAGATAAAGTAAGCCAAGTCAGTGTAAGATCAGTGCCGAGGGACACTCAGATTTCACCAGAAACCTTTCCTGCTATGAACATCTGTAAGACCATCACTGGGTCATGTGTCTTACTGAAGGTTACAGAGCCAGTTTGAACCCGGCTGCTCCTCCTACAGCCCCCAACCCAAACACAGCTAATAAAGCTCAAGATAAATCTCCATGTGACAACCAAATATTTATGCAAGCAGCCATTTATTGATCTGGAACTGGATTATCACAGCTGTTGGTGTTGGTGTGGGATAGCAGTAAAGAACATGCCGAGGGCTCAGGGTTTGGCTCTTCGGTCGGGGTTTCTGGGTTTCTCTGATGGCAGACATCCTCACAATTGGCGTGAGGGAAGGTCTAGATGAAATAGCAGGCAATGGAGCCTCTGTCATTTCAACCCACTGAGTTTTTACAAGCATGTCAGGCTTGACTTAAGCGTGGAATTGATTGATATGAAGAGAATTATTGGTGGAAAAAAAGCATACAGATGTTTGTGATTAAGGTTTCTTGAATTTTGGCATTGGTGCGTAGCTGATATTACATTTAAAGGAATACTCTACCGTTTAAAAGGTATGATTTTTTTTTTATTTTTAATTTTTTACAAGATGTCTCTTGCTCACTAAGGCTACATTTATTTAATCAAAAATACAGTAAAACAGTAATAGTGTGAAATATTATTCAGTGTCATATCATTTTAAGAAATGAGCAGCAAATCAGCATATTAATGAACAAAGTTCAAAAGAACAGCATTTATTTCAAATAGAAATCTTTTGTAACATTATCAATGTCTTTAATGTCACTTTTGAGCAATTTAATGTGTCCTTGCTGAATAGAAGCATTAATAAAAAATAAAAACGTACTGACTCCAATCATTAGTTCAGTGAAACACCAAAAGGAGAATTCTGAATAATCTTCAAGCTGCTCTCTAGATTTGAAACGACATGATGGTGAACTATTTTTGGGTGAATTATTCCTTCAATGAAAATTTGGAGGATTTAAGCAAAGCTTGTAAATGTGAAACACGTGTGAGGAGGAAAGTGTTAGACGTCTAGATGACAAACACCTCCTGTTATGTGGCAAAATCGTGCCTGAACTCACATGTCTTCTGTCTCAAATAAGGGAGTTTGATTCATGAGCAGACGGGACTATGTTTGGCATGACTTGGAATGAAAAAAGTAAATTTTATTCGTGTACTCAGACAAATCATTTGAACTAATTACACAAGACTTTATGAAAAGCGCGTCTTGCCAAAAAGACGTAACGTATTTAAGTGAGAAAAGACGTGGTCACACGAAGAGACAAAGATGAAAATGTTATTGAACAGAAGTAGCCTTCAGAAGTAGAGTTCTCAGTTGCAAAATAAAATAAAATAAATATTGTTTTGTTTTGAATAACAGAAGTAGCCTTTCTATAGAGTTCTCAGTTGCTTAGGAAAATAAAATAAAATAAAATAAATATGATTTTGTTTTGAATAACAGAAGTAGCCTTTCCATAGAGTTCTCAGTTGCTTAGGAAAATAAACAACATAAAAAATAAAATAAAAAAATAAATAAAAAATAATAAAATAAAATTTGTTTTGTTTTGAATAACAGAAGTAGCCTTTCCATAGAGTTCTCAGATGCTTAGGGAAACAAAATAAAAATAAAATAAAATAAATATGATTTTGTTTTGAATAACAGAAGTAGCCTTTCCATAGAGTTCTCAGTTGCTTAGGAAAATTAACGACATAAAAAAATAAATAAAAAAAAAATAAAATTTGTTTTGTTTTGAATAACAGAAGTAGCCTTTCCATAGAGTTCTCAGTTGCTTAGGGAAACAAAATAAAAAATAAAATAAAATAAAATAAATATGATTTTGTTTTGAATAACAGAAGTAGCCTTTCCATAGAGTTCTCAGTTGCTTAGGGAAACAAAATAAAAATAAAATAAAATAAAATAAATATGATTTTGTTTTGAATAACAGAAGCATAGAGTTCTCAGTTGCTTAGGAAAAAATAAAATAAATAAAAAAATAAAATAAAATAAAATAAAATAAATATGATTTTGTTTTGAATAACAGAAGTAGCCTTTCCATAGAGTTCTCAGTTGCTTAGGAAAATAAACAACATAAAAAATAAAATAAAAAAATAAAAAAATAAATAAAAAATAATAAAATAAAATTTGTTTTGTTTTGAATAACAGAAGTAGCCTTTCCATAGAGTTCTCAGATGCTTAGGGAAACAAAATAAAAATAAAATAAAATAAATATGATTTTGTTTTGAATAACAGAAGTAGCCTTTCCATAGAGTTCTCAGTTGCTTAGGAAAATTAACGACATAAAAAAATAAATAAAAAAAAAATAAAATTTGTTTTGTTTTGAATAACAGAAGTAGCCTTTCCATAGAGTTCTCAGTTGCTTAGGGAAACAAAATAAAAAATAAAATAAAATAAAATAAATATGATTTTGTTTTGAATAACAGAAGTAGCCTTTCCATAGAGTTCTCAGTTGCTTAGGGAAACAAAATAAAAATAAAATAAAATAAAATAAATATGATTTTGTTTTGAATAACAGAAGCATAGAGTTCTCAGTTGCTTAGGAAAAAATAAAATAAATAAAAAAAATAAAATAAAATAAAATAAAATAAATATGATTTTGTTTTGAATAACAGAAGTAGCCTTTCCATAGAGTTCTCAGTTGCTTAGGGAAACAAAATAAAAATAAAATAAAATAAAATAAAATAAATATGATTTTGTTTTGAATAACAGAAGCATAGAGTTCTCAGTTGCTTAGGAAAAAATAAAATAAATAAAAAAATAAAATAAAATAAAATAAATATGATTTTGTTTTGAATAACAGAAGTAGCCTTTCCATAGAGTTCTCAGTTGCTTAGGGAAACAAAATAAAAATAAAATAAATATGATTTTGTTTTGAATAACAGAAGCATAGAGTTCTCAGTTGCTTAGGAAAAAATAAAATAAATAAAAAAATTAAATAAAATAAAATAAAATAAATATGATTTTGTTTTGAATAACAGAAGTAGCCTTTCCATAGAGTTCTCAGTTGCTTAGGGAAACAAAATAAAAATAAAATAAAATAAATATGATTTTGTTTTGAATAACAGAAGCATAGAGTTCTCAGTTGCTTAGGAAAAAATAAAATAAATAAAAAAATAAAATAAAATAAAATAAATATGATTTTGTTTTGAATAACAGAAGTAGCCTTTCCATAGAGTTCTCAGTTGCTTAGGAAAATTAACGACATAAAAAAAAAAAAATAATAATAAAATAAAATTTGTTTTGTTTTGAATAACAGAAGTAGCCTTTCCATAGAGTTCTCAGTTGCTTAGGGAAACAAAATAAAAATAAAATAAAATAAATATGATTTTGTTTTGAATAATAGAAGCATAGAGTTCTCAGTTGCTTAGGAAAAAATAAAATAAAATAAAATAAATATGATTTTGTTTTGAATAACAGAAGTAGCCTTTCCATAGAGTTCTCAGTTGCTTAGGAAAATTAACAAAATAAAACAAAATAAAATAAAATAAAACTTGTTTTGTTTTGAATAACAGAAGTAGCCTTTTTATTGAGTTTTTAGTATCAAATCAAATAATCTCCGATTTGTAGAAGTGGATTGTAGTCATTTACTCACCAATTATTCTTCACTCTTAGAAGAAAATGTTCTATACAAAACCTTGAAGGGTTCTGCCTGGTGCTTAATGTATAGAACTTTTCAGTGATTCTATCATGGAATCATCTTATAGATTTAGATTTAATTAGTTAATTTTGTTCTAATGAATTAAACAGCTTATAAAGATGAAAATAAAGATGAAAATATATTTGAGACATTTCCCCTTATATAGAACCTTTTTGGTAAAATTAAGCCAAGAACCCTAGGATTCTATATAGAACCCCACCGAACCATGTTTTGTTCTAAGAGTGTTCTTATTTCCACTGGTGGCTAGGAGAAACAACTGAGATCATAATGAGTTATCAAAAGCAACTTCTCATGCTTCTTTCCTATGTGAAAGACAGAGAAAGACACTGAAAGCAATAGAGATCTGACAGGAAAATAATGTGACAGACAGGGAGAAGTCTCAGTGATTAATTAACTCCACAGCAAAAAACAGCTCTAAAGCACACTGTGACTGACTCTCGATGAGCTCAGAGTGTCTGTCTGCACTTATGGAGAATTTCATATTCAGATCACACGTTATTTCATGTCTGTGGCACACTCCACTCTCCTCTCTGACAGCTGCAGGCACTGACTGCTCCCTAATGGAGACCACTTTGGCTGTGTTCCAAAGTCTAGTGAGCTTCCTCACTGCCAACTGCATCCTAAACTGAGACAGAACCTCATTACTGAGCATTTTGGAAGACTCTAGACAGACAGCAATTCTGTACCTCATTCAAATACAAATTATATTTATGATAAACGATTAATCTTTCAGTGCACATTCTTTGTGATAGATACATGCAATGCTGAAAACTTTTTTTTTTTTTTTTAGAGAGCAGCATAATTTTACCACCAGGTTTTGGAACAGAGACTTCAAATTTAAATGCTTCTCAGAAACAAATAACTTCTAAAAGTATTTTAATCATATCAGTGTTTTAATGTTAGTTTTCGTTAGTAGATGAATGGCGCTTAACAGTGACTGCACACTTTATCAGCGGCCTTGGCTCCAGATTTATTGCCCATTTATTTTTTCTGAAGGAAGAACATTCTTCAGGAAAAAGTTCAAAGCCTTGAACGAAACTAACCAGCTACAATAAATCACAATATTACACAGTTCAAATCGGGGGAGTACTTGCAAAAGAAAGAAGGCAACATTGGATGTGTACTTCAAAAAAATGCATTGTGACATGATCAGTCAAAAAAGGTAAGAGAAATACTAATAATACTGAAGAGTATTGAGAATTGATCAATCCAATTAAAAATTTGCAACTAGGAGCCTCAGCACAGTTCCAGAGGGGTCACAAAATGATTTAAAGGCACAATATGTAAGATTTTTTTTTGGATTAAAATATCCAAAAACCATTAGAACAGTGTTACATATTTTGTTGACTTGTGTACATTATCTTACATTATCTCAAATGTTTCCAAGAACGTTTAAATCCAGAGAAATAAGCAATTTTAACCAGGACACAGACCATGTTCGTGTGTCGCCTATCAATGACATCATACCCGCATTACCGTTGATTTCCGGCTTTATTTTGTCGATGCTTTAATCAGTGTTGGGCACGTTACTTTAAAAAAGTAATTAGTTATAGTTACTTCTCACAAATAGTAACTGAGTTAGTAATCATTATAAAAAAAAAAAAAAGTAACTAAATAGCAGGGAAAATAACTATTGCGTTACTTTAAAAATCAAAAATGTCAAATAACTTAAATATAAGTAAATATAAGTCTAAAAATAAATTATTCTTGATCCGACTCGTGACTCATGATCCGCTCTTGCTCACGACATGAAATTTCTCTGTACTGTACTACATGTTGGTAGCCTTTAAAGAAAACGTAGTTTCATATTTATGTTTAAATAGTCCTATGTTATGTTTTAAATTCATCCATTTGAATATGAAAAGTGAACAGCATGAGTAAGATGCATCATAAGATGCGCAATATATCGGGAGACATGATTTTGAGCACTTCGTTAACTTTTGTTTTGTAGAAAGCCTTTCTTTAAAGTGAATTTCATTTTGTAAAAATTGTATCTTAATTTTAATAAATGTTTCATCAACCAATTGCCTGGATTTAATAAATAAGAAGCAAATATAGCAGACAATATAATAGAGGTGCCGGCGCGATCACTTGCGCGTAAACTGGAGCGTGTCTTAAAGGCTAAATGAACCGAAACTCAGCGTATAGGCTGCTTGCCTTACAGACATGAGAAAAATATCTATAGAAAGCTTGAAATGTCTTGAAATAATTAAAAACGAAAAGAAATAGGCTACTCTGATTATGTAATCCAAATGAAATGTGCATTCTCTCTCCAGACGCGTCCAGTATGCGGAGATGATCAGAGTCAGCAATGTCAATTTCATCTTTGCAGCCGACACTGATTCAGAAAACATTTCTTTATTAATAAACAATTAAAATGTCTCCTTGCTGTTTTTGTCACATTCATAACCATTACTTTTGCCGGTTCTTTATGGCAAGCTGTATGTGTGCGCTTGAGTGCTATATAGCCTATATTACGTACCCCCAGAAGAGGGGAAGCGGCGACTGTGGCATAATAAAAGCCCTCGAGCCGTATGTCGCACTCGTCTCTTATTATCGCTCCAGCGGCCTCGTTCAGGTCCAACGGCTTTCAGCCACACCCTGCTTCATACTACAGTAATGTTAATAAATCTTTAATACATTAGCTCACCCATGAACATAATTTCTGCCCGAGTCCCATCAGATTCTTTCCACCGGCTGTAGACGTGAAGACAGCACCTCCCATGATTCCACGAAATCAAGGCATCATCAAGCTACGCCTTTGTTTTAAATAAGCGACCTCTAGTGGCGAAAACTACATATTGTGCCTTTAAAATGATTTAAAAATTTTAATATAAGCTAAAATTTCTAAAAATCAAGAAGTAGAATATTGCCAAAGCAGTTTAGAACTGTTGTATTAGAGCATTATGTTGTATTAGAGCAACATGCTAACATCAAATGTAGTTGAAATGATTTAATCTCGCATGTGCTTTATGTGCAGTTCCTGCCTATGTAGAATCTTTCAAATCCACATACTGTATAAGGTTCTATTTCTATTAGGATGCTGACTTATAGGGGCGTTCGCACCGGAGAAACGGTTTCAACTATTGGCGAAAATACCCGTTTTTTGGAGTGTTCGCACCACAGGAACTGGGAATGATTTTAGTTACAGGAACACCTTTTGGGGCTCCTACTTCAGAGTAGGGTCTAACCCAGCACAATAGGAACTACAAGTGACATAAGTGTACGTTTATTGGCTGAATGCATGCAAAACACCAGCACCCGCCATTTTTAAAAAGCTGTGTAAACACAGTTTATAACCTATATATTTACTCCACGAACATTAAAACAGTAATAGATGGACCGACACCGAGCTCCATGCACTTCTCAACTTTTACGCTGAGGAGGAAATCTGACGCAACTCTGAAGGGACCAAGCGAAACATGATTTTGTATTTCTGCTCATCTAGCAACATTGGGCATCAACCACATGTCAAAATAAAAGTTCTGTACAACAACCAGAGCTGCAGATGTAAGTGATTGTTTACGTTACTTCAGAGTTCCTGCTGGCGGTACGAATGCGACCAGGAAAATGGCCCTAGGGGAAAATTTAGTTCTCAGGGAACCGGCCTGGTGGCTAGTTCCTATAACTACCCGGTGCGAAAGCCCCTTAAGTAGGCAATAGACAGAAGTACCTCACTTAATTGTGGATCTCTTTAAAAGATGTAATTTTTCTTGTTTCTACCTCGTGGTTTGTGGCAGGCGACGGGGACCAGGCAGTCCTCTTTGATATGGGGTTTGAGGTGGGGACTGCAGCCGCCAGCATGTTGCCCACTGTGATCCACACACAGCACAACCCTGTACCGCAGACCTGGGCCGCAGGTAACCGTGCACTGGATAGTACAAATACAAAAACACAAACACATACATGAGGCAGTCCAGATGTGCTGATATGTGATCATATTACATATAATATGTATTGTAAAAGCACTATACAAATTAAATTGAACTGAATCTGTCCATTTACACCAGGAGTGAAGTGAAAAGCACATTCAAAATACAGGGGTTGGACAATGAAACTGAAACACCGGCCATTATAGTGTTGGAGGTTTCACACCTATATATGCATGGCCTGGTGGCCAATCTTCACTGATTTTACATTCCATCAGTAAGAGCCGAGTGTGAAGGTTGAATTAGCAGAGCAATAGCACAGCTGTACATAAAATATAGCAATCCACACAACATAATTGAGTTCAAACTCAATTGAGTCTTGCTGGCTCATCTGTGACCAGGACAGCAAGTGATGGTATCCAGGGTAATGTTGGTATACCAACACGTAGAATGAACCACATCCGACTGGAGTAAATGTCGAAGCAAGAGGAAGCTGTCTGAAAGGGATGTCCAGGTACTGACTCACATAAAACCACAGCTGCCAAACAGAATTAAATGTGCACCTTGACTCCCCTGTTTCGTCTGGAGCTCCACAGAGTCAATATTGATGGTCAGGCTGCTACAGCCAAACTTTTGGTCACTCGTGCCAGTGCCAAATGTTAGTTTCAATGGTGCCAACAGTGCAAATCTTGGGCTGTGGACAATGTGAAACATGTATTGTTCACCTTCACTGTGTTTCCCACATCTGTGGGAGTTACGATGTGGAGAAAAACCAAAGAGGCTCAACATCATTGCAATATCATTGTGTTCCCTACTGTGCTTGATGGACTATCAAGGACTACTGAACCATTCTGGAGGAGCACCTGATGGTTCAAACATTGTACCCTGAAGGTTAGGGCCGTGTGTCAGCATGATAATGCACCAATACACACAACAAGACTGGTGACAGAATGGTTTGATGAACATGAAAGAGAAGTTGAACATCTCCCATGACCTCACCAGATCTGAAGAAGAGGTCAATAAAAGGTCACTCACCTGAGACCACTCCATGGCCATCCACTGTGGACACTCAAACGTGTTGCAGCTCTGTTTGCTGAATGGCCTTGGAGAGTGTGTGCACTTCCACTCCTCCACCAGCACGATCTGACCGTGAACGTCCTCCTCTACACACACCACGCTCCTCTCCTGAGAGCCCCCTCCACACGACACTGAACATGACGTCCACGGGTTCTGCTCCCACCTGCATCGGTATTACACAATCATATATATTGGTATTAGTTAGGGGTGTGACGAGATCTCGTGCCGCGAGAACTAGTGAGATTAAAATGTGATGAGATTTCTTGTCGAGGTGAAAAGCTGTCTTGCGATATTGCCATGATGGGAGTGTGAGGGTGAAATTAGGATAGAATATGCCACCTTTTTGCTTACATCACATTACGGTGCCCACCACGGCACTGCCTCCACTGTTGTTTTGCTTTTTAAAGAAAAAAAAAAAAAAACATTTAATTCAGTTGGATAAGAGTCGCTTCAATTCCATCCAGCTCATCCAACACGAACTGCAGTCGTACGTGGTACAGCAGGAATCACAGTTCACTTGTCATGTGACAAGAGTAAGTGACGAGATGACTGAAAAATGTCTTATCTTGTAGAATTTGCGCTCAGCACCACCACTCCCTATTCACAGAGTATGCGCGAAATCGAAAGAGAAAGTAAAACGCGAGCACGCATTAAAACGCGATTTCAATACCCCGCATTTTGAAAGCGTCACCCTGATGCATGAAAATATTTTTCAATCTGAAAGCTATCTTAGGCTGGGCTATGTAGTTGTAACCATCTCTCAGCTCTGTATCATGCTTGAAGAAACATTTGGTCTCTAATTGCACTTTGAATATTGAGAGAGTACTTTGATTATGGTTGCACTTATTGTTCGCACTTAATAAGACTAAGTGAAAACTGTGTTATTTATTTTTATTTCTATGATCAATTTGTGGAAAGGAGTTCAGTTAGGAGGTCAAAAGTTGTAGAAGCTCATAAATCATGTACAGTTCTAAGGTCTGAAGAGACTCACGTGAAATCATACAGGAGAGAAGCCAGTCAGTTGAGTTCGTGTTCGTGGTTGTCTTTTACTGCATATGATATTTCATACTCAGAAAGTAGAACTGAAATTACAATGCACCTGCAAACTATTTTTCTAGTCATGTGTTTTGTCACTAAGGATTTCTTTAAAATACTGTGTAAAATCTTGTCTTGTCTCATGAGCTATCTCGTCACACCCTTTGTATTAGTAGATAAGTGGGTAGCACTTTATTTTACAGTACGTGTACTTTCCTGGTACATATATAGTAATTATGTTGTACATACAGGTAAAAGAGTGGTAACACAAGGTACTTATCTGACATGTATGTACATGGAAACTAATAAGAAACAATGCTGTACTTTCCAATGGTACATACATGGTAACTACTTTGTACTGTTGGGTAATAACAGGCACTTACTTATAGTGTCCGTATATGGTAACTAACAGACACATTACTGTACTTACTAATGGTATGTACACGGTAACTATGTAGTACTTACAGACAAGTGTGGGTAATAACAGACACTTATGTGTGGTAACTAGTAAGACACATTACTGTACTTACTAGTGGTATATACATGGTAACGGACCAGTCGTGACAAGTTTAAGACAAGTCATACAGCACTTCATAGTGTTAATACTTATCAAGTAGTCATTTTAAGCAAGGCTTTTAACACATGACAACTGAGTATACCAAGTACAGTTGTAGTGTTACTGATCTGTATGTATGTCATCAAAATACACCTATTAAGTGAATTATTGTCCTGTAAAGATTAGGCAAGTTGAACCGCAAAAGTACATTATCCAGTACTCAAGAAGTATCTTGTACCATGCTTATTACATGGAAATAGGACTGTAAAATAAAGTGCATCCTTGTACATGTACATTACATAGGAATTACCAGCTCTTGTAACTTACACATTAACTAACTGGTATATTCACTAGTAAGTTCATAGTAAGTACATGGAAATAGGACTGTAAAATAAACATTACATAGGAATTAACGTTATCTCATGAGAATACGTGTGTATTTTTACGTAAAGTGTGGTTCTACCACACATATTTACTTGCGTTTTCATACACACAAAAACGTACAACACTGATGTATTTAGAGGACTAAAACGTAAAAATACTTACGTATTAACAGCAATAAAAACGTAAATCATGTAACGTAAAGTGTGAATGCAAATTAATTCCCCTGTATTGATAATATAATCGTGGGATTAATGTTTTAAATCTGTTGTATGTATTCAATTGTCATATCAATACATGTTTTTAGTCGCATTTTTTGAATACAGTTTACTCATCTACTTAATATGAAATAACATTTCTGTTTGTGACTTGTAATATTTAGTATGTTTGCTGTGACACAGAAGGCATTTTCTCCTATGCAGCGACTGACAATACAACCATAAGATACATCAAAGCACAACATAAATTCACAAATCACATCCATTTTTTTTTTTTTTTGCTGTACTCCATATCTTTAGAATCCATATGTTTGTAAGGAACAGATCCAAATTCAGCCCTTTATCTTCATTTTCATTCTCAGCAGCAGCGACCGTCACAGTCAAAGTCTGCGCTTGTTATGATTCAAATTTGAAAGTGGCGCCACCCTCGAAAAGCTTTACGACATGGGACTGATATCGAACGCTCATTGGCTCTCACCTGCTTCGTCACAGATTGCGACATGCCGTGTTTCAGTTTATTAACATTTGAATGAGTGCCTTCACGGAGAGAAGCCGGATTCATCACATTCTGCTCTGTAAAAAACTATTATTTACCGCCAGAGAGGACTGCGACTGCAACTCATCATCATTTGAACTACTTTTGCTACGACTTTTGACATTTTCGCAATAAATAAATTGTTGTGATTACACTTGTTTGTCTGTCATTCTTTTATTTAAAACAGCAGGCCTACGGAGTTTTAAGACATGATTATGGATAGGTTTAAAGGTAGGTGTAGCGGCTCAAAATATGGTTTTAATGTTTTACTAACTTACACATTAACTAACTGCTATATTCACTAGCAAGTT
Organism: Elopichthys bambusa; assembly: GCA_037101425.1. Taxonomy (NCBI): domain Eukaryota; kingdom Metazoa; phylum Chordata; class Actinopteri; order Cypriniformes; family Xenocyprididae; genus Elopichthys; species Elopichthys bambusa. The sequence continues at coordinate 3,148,774 of CM074432.1, forward strand.
CATAGTAAGTACATGGAAATAGGACTGTAAAATAAAGTGCACCCTTTTTACATCAACATTACATAGGAATTACCAGCTCTTTAACATTTGTAATAATAAGCATATTAACTAGTAAGGACTGTAAAATAAGATGCACTGTTGTGGAAAGCAATTTAGCATTAACAGTTCATAAAACACTACATAAAGTACATACACAGTGCAGCAAAACAATTACTATATTTCTTGAGAATTTTTTTTTGAGAAAACAACACTATCTGGTAAGCCTCTGTTTTGTACTGTTGTTAATATGCACACACTGTAAGTAAGTGTCCGTTATTTGTGTCCACACTTGTCCGTGAGTACAGCATAGTTACCATGTATATACCACTAGTAAGTACAGTAAAGTGTCTTACTAGTTACCACGCATAAGTGTCTGTTATTACCCACACTTGTCTGTAAGTACTACATAGTTACTGTGTGTATACACTTAGTAAGTACAGTAATGTAACTTACAGGTTACCATAAATAAGTGCCTGTTATTACCCACACTTGTCTGTAAGTACTACATAGTTACCGTGTACATACCATTAGTAAGTACAGTAATGTGTCTGTTAGTTACCATATACGGACACTATAAGTAAGTGCCTGTTATTACCCAACAGTACAAAGTAGTTACCATGTATGTACCATTGGAAAGTACAGCATTGTTTCTTATTAGTTTCCATGTACATACATGTCAGATAAGTACCTTGTGTTACCACTCTTTTACCTGTATGTACAACATAATTACTATATATGTACCAGGAAAGTACACGTACTGTAAAATAAAGTGCTAACTTAGTAAATGAGCAGTAACTTTGTTGATATGTGATAACTGTTGGAGACAAAGTGTCAACAATGTGATCAAAAATACAGTAAAAACAGTCATTTTGTTTAATATTATTACAGTTTAAAAATAACAGTTTTCCATTTGAATATATTTTAAAATGCAATTTATTTATGTGATCAAAGCTGAATTTTACTCCAGTCTTCAGTGTCACATGATCCTTCAGAAATCATTCTAATACGACGATTTGCTGCTTATTATCAATGTTGAAAACAGCTGCTTAATATATTTGTGGAAACGATGATGACTTTTTTAGTATTCTTTGATAAATAGAACAATTTAATGGGTTTAAAATAAAAATTCTTACTGACTCAAAATCTTTAAACAGTAGTGTATCTATAGTATTCAAACAACACAAAGCATATATTGCTTTTAAATATATAACTTTGAATCTTTCTTTAAACCATTTCAGGCCTTAGAGCCTGTTTTAAGTTTTCAGACATGTCACATCAACATTCAAAGGTTGTCTTGATGAATGATTCTGTCATTTAAAATCAGCTGACATCACCAAGCGAAGCGAGTATCAAGATCTTAAAGTGTGCTGTGATATACGTAAATAACTTCATACCGTGGTAGAGGCTGGAAATGGTCGTAGGGCATCACTTCCTTGAAGCCATCACTGCAGAGAAACACACACCATTAGCCCTTCAAGTCATTATTCACACTATAATGAGTTCAAACACATGAAGTCTAATGCACAGCTACTCTCTGGTTTATGGAGATTCATTCTTCACTCAGTGTGTTTTGTCATGGAGGGTGTGTTGCAGAGATCGATAAGACAGAACCAGCCTTTCAAGGCAGGGATCCATGTTGCACTCCTTGAGTTTGGGCGTAGGTTTGGTGTTCTCTGGGAAGCTGTGGCACAGGTGCTCCGCAACAGATTTGTTGTAACGAATGTCCATGCAATCAGCCGAATTGAGCTGATAACCTTCAGGGGTGAGACGAAGCAACATTAGCTATGTTTTATGACAATTTCTCTTACCAAGATTAAATTAATTTGTTAAAAATACAGTAAAAACAGTAATATTGTGAAATATTATTTCTTTGAGTATATTTTAATATGTAATTTATTCCTGTGAATAATCATTAGAACTATAATTATTTTCAGATTATTAAACAGAACTGAAATTATGCCAAATTTTAAAGCATCATGTATGTGTGCTGAACGTGTATTTTTGATGTATTCAAACCACTCAAATTACTGTGAATTTTTGATCTCTATCTCTAATCAAGAGGAACAATCTATAGCACTCACCCCCTCCACAGGTGACGGAGCAAGGGAAAAAGTCAGTTTCCCTCCACTGGTAGCGAATGGGCTGGTAGAACATAAACTGCATCACTGTGTCTTTAGGAGCAGCATACTTCACCTGAGGAGAACCGAAATTCACTTATAATGTGCCTGATAGTTTACTTTTAATAGTCACATTCATAATCGCATCACAAAAAGAGATAAAAGCCATTCATTTAAAAAAACAAAAAAAAAAACGAAAAAAAAAATGATTTTGACATCTATAATGAGCAGGAAATGTCCTCAAGGGGCCACAGTCCAACTCATGATTTCCATATGAAATGCAGCATGCATCATCTGCCACTGAATATCCTCTAGTCTTGATTTCTGGAGCTGTGATGATTAGTTAAATACTGTTTGCATGCTGCTGCAATTAACTAGAGTAATGAGTCATGTTCAATTACTGCAAAGCCGTGGTGTCAAGACTAATCATGACTTTTCAGGTTGTGAGATGAGAAAGCCTAGCATGATTGCAATCATATTGTGCTGTGTTTACAGTTTCACATGGAGAGTAAACACTGATTCTCTCTGCTGCTTTAAAATCATCACGAAGCTTCAAACAGAGTTTGCATGAAACTTTCATTGCTATTCAAAAACCCTAAAACCCAACAGGTTCATGATGGGACAACAGTTCATGTTCGTTCGAATGATACGATTTTCCCATATTAAAATAATTTAAAGAGCAATTTAATATACCTATTGTACATTAAATTGAAATGTATAATATATGATATATACACAAGTTTGCTATATATAATAAATCTATATATTTGTATATTAATTTATATATGTATATCCACACACCCATCCTTATTTATTCATTCAACAGTTCTTTCTGGTTTTCGAATTGGCTGAGGGGTCTTTCCTGCCATGAGATATTCGACCTGTATCGCACAGGAACCTGTCACTGTTTAAATCACTCCGCTGTCAGCATTCTCACAGCGAGTGTCGTGGCGGACGAGCAAACCCACCATATCTTTATAGATACTACTGTTATTTTGTAATGGAATATAGTTCAAAGAGTTTTTTAGGCAAGAATATAGTTGTTTAGATCTCAGATATGCAATTTGTATGTAAACATTTAGCGCCTATTTGAAAATTTGTTTAGACGCTTTCGGAAATGCAAGCTCCAGGCTGTCAGCGAGCGTTCAGAGCTCATGTACCCGCAGAGAACAGCTTCATCTTGGCCAGTGCTTCGGGAAATTGCCGCTGGCTCTTATGTAGATAGTGTTTAAACATGAGGTATAATTCGTTTTGGGTATATCACATGGGAAATCTTTGGTCTTATTAATATATTACTTGTTCCAGAGCTAATAGATTTGGCTTAAGGGCTATATTAAGATTCATAACTTTATATTTACATTGAAATTAAATCCTGCACTAACTAGAGCGCTGCTTTTGTACGTTTGACTGAACTGTTCGCTTGTGTTTATTTCCTGTTTTACTTCTTATACTGTTATAAAGGCTATTGTTGTTAAATTAAATATTATTGTTCAAGAAATAATACTTTAAATAAATAACATGCCATATTTTTTGGTATTGAGAAAGAGTCCGTTAGTGATTTCGACTTCAGTGAAAGTTTCATTAATACGCCATTAGATGCCGGCAAAGACTGTCTTTATGAGTGAGTGAAGACTTTTATATTGAAATGGACTGAAACAAGGAAACAAGGTTTACTTTAAACAACATCTTACGAGACGCAACTGACAAATGCATTGACTAGCGCTGTCATGGGAAATCCTCTTAAATGTTAAAAGGACAAAGACAAAGATATCACTTTCCTCAGCGGACATTCAAACTGATTTTGTGATTATGAATATAAGTTTGACCTGAAGAATGTCAGATGCAGGTAATACACTCGCTCAGGCGATCTCTCTCTCATAATACTCTACAAAATACAATAATCTTCAATGAAGCGACTCAACGTTCCTTCATTACTAGTTCTAAAGTGACGTTTCAGAATCAGTAATGGAGGCTTGAGCTGTTGAATTGTCAACTTGAGATTTGAATCCGTGGCGGAAGGAAGTAGTTCCTCACAAAAGAGGGTTTTGAAGACATTCTGTTGTTGTTCTTATTTATTTACTACTCGTGTGATATTGCTCATATATATGATTATACACACACACACACACACACACACACATATATATATATATATAAAACTTAAAAACATAATAAAAATAGCTCTCAAATCTGTCCTGAAAGGCAGCGTTGTGAGTATAACAGCAATAAAACAGACCTTCCACTTTTACTCAATGTTCCGCATCGCATCTCCTTTTGTATGTTATGGAAAAAAAGAAAACAATGCAGGATGGAACAAGTAAATGATAATAGAAGTTTCATTTTTGTGAAATTGACCTATAAAAGGTTGGAAACTCCAACACAAGAGAAAATATCTATCCATCGAAAGGCTAAGAGTTTCTGCTGCTTTCTAGTACCACTTGCAGATAGATGTACTGTACGGTTTTCATTACCCACCTTAATTGTGAAGTCTGCAGACAGCGGTCCGTAGCAGCGGAGGGTTTGTCTTTCTGCTCCTCTCTGGTACTCCACCGTGTTGTTACCCAGAGCGTGAGAGCCTGAAGAGCTGAACACGACCTCTTCTCTCCGGCTGTTTGGTGCATGGGCTTCAATCACTGAAAAAGGACATTTCAGGTTCTGTGAGTGATTTTGGGGGATTACCACAGATAAAATAGTGACAGATATCAAGACACCACACCTGTCTCTGTGACAGCGCTAGAGTCTGTAAACAGCAAAACCGGTCAGTGGCGAGCGCGTTACACTTTTTTTTCTAAACAGCAACACTGCCTACCTGTCAGTCACTCATGTTGGGGTTGGCTGACATGCTTTTGAAGGGTTGGGATTTAGATTGACGTATGGCTGAAATCACTTGCTGCTCTTTTAAACAATAAAATTTCACATAATCTATGAACATCTTATTTTCAACTAATGAAGTTACGCCGATGACCTTCATAGTGAAATTATGGAATTTGGGTCTTTTTGGCAATTTTTATTTCTGATTTGAATAATGTATTAGGAAATGTCTGACAGACAGACGATAGATAGATCTTTTTGATCTCTCATTTCCACATTAAATATTTCAAGACATAAAATATCAGATCGCTGTTAAAAATATTCAAAGTGATCTTGACAATTTCAAACATAAATAAATGTCTTTCCATTGTTTGTACATTGATACACTGCTTTGAGGATAATTGCAGATTTTTCATGTAAATAGAGCAACAGAACAACATGTGTTAGCGGTGAGGGAAAATCAAACAACTGGTCAAAGCGTCTAGAAAGCGTTTTTCAGCAGCTGAATATAATTACGCCTTCTTCTCAAAACAGCTTACAAAGAGATTCAAGTCCCACATTGTCAATGTTCTGCTCTTGTGGACAGCTAAAAATGAGCAATTAACATTTATTTGCTCAATCAAATGGACTGATGATTTTTCTGTGATGTTAGAAAAGCTGTGTAAAAACTTTTAACAATGGCAATTATTTGCACATCATAAAAGACCCATCATATCTACAACATATCAATGCACAAATCTATAAGGCCAAGTTCATTAACCTGGCTGTTAGATATTGGATTACAGCAATAAGAAATGTTTTTTTGAGCAGCAAATCTTCATATTAGAATGATTTCTGAAGGATCATGTGACACTAAAGACTGGAGTAATGATGCTGAAAATTCAGCTTTGATCACAGGAATAAATTACATTTCTAAATGTATTAAAATAGAAAACAATTATTTTAAATTGTAATAATATTTCACAATAGTACTGTTTTTACTGTATTTTTGGTTAAATAAATGCAGCCTTGGTGAGCAGAAAAGACTTCTTTCAAAAAATGAATGAAATAAAAAAAATTTTAATGTTCCAAACTTTTGAGAGGTACCGTACACATCTTTTTCTTCTTTATATTTCTAGTCTTTTAAGGTATTATCTGTATTTTCGCATTCATTATGTGAGCTTTGGGAAAGAATAATCTTCGAGTCACTCAAACCCCATTTTTGAAACATCTGACAAGTCAAATACCCACTAAATGCCCTGTAGTTCTTGATGGAGATCTAGTTTGCAACCAAAAAGGAGTAATGGGCAGGTTATAGGGTTTAGATATCAGTGTGTGTAGTTTGAAACGTGGTTTTCAACAGAACGGAAGTGTGTATTTGTGTGAGTGTGGGTCCATCGGATGTGGAACGGCACTTTGGGATTGGACTTCAGCATACTCCGTGTGTCCGTTATGGAAGCCTGCTAGATTACTGGCTCTGTCTCCATTGTACTGGGCTCTCAGCCACCACAAATTAGCCTGCATGAACACTTCATTCTTCTGCTCTATCCTAAAGTTCCCTCAAACCTCTTAGCATTTGCCAGTCCCACTCAGGTAATAGGAAATCTCTCTCTTTTTTTTTTGCGTCTTTTTTTGCTTTCAGGCTAGATAGAAATATAAAATCCATATGCATTCCCACACTGTGCTACTACACCAGGCGACTGTGTCAAATACAGTTTGGCCGTGTCACTGTGGAGGCATTGTGAAGTTCAGACTATATTGCAGATGTTGGAAGAGCTCTTTGGAAATACCTCTGATGACCTGTGACGACTTTCTGAGAGAGCCAAAGATGTTACAAATGGATTAAAATGCCCAAATGTAAAAAAAAAAAAAAAAAAAAAGGGGGGGGAAAATATTAACTATAACAAATGAAAGCGTGAGAGGTCAGACTTTGTGCAAGTATGCAGTAACACTTTATTTTAGGGTCTTTTAACTAGTTGTTTATTAGTATGCATATTACTATGATATTGGCTGTTTATTAGTACTTATTAAGCACATATTAATGCCTTATTCTACATGACCTTATTCTACATTCTTAATCCTACTCAATACCTAAACCTAACAACTACCTTACTAACTATTAATAAGCAGTAAATTAGGAGTTTATTGAGGGAAAAGTCGTAGTTAATAGTTTATGTGTTCCCTATACTGAAGTGTTACCGTTATCCTATATAATTACAATAATTTCTAATATAATATATATAATAATCCTCTAGAAATATCATTTATTTAATAAAAATTTAAATAATTTCCTATATAAAGAACTGCTCAAACGTGGATAAATCTCACAAAGCCTTTTAAATACACATTTGGGTGATATTTTACAAAAGTATATACATAAAAATTGCATGAAAAATATAATTGCATAAAAATTAATCCCACTCCTTTATGTAACAATCTGGTCTGCAGCACACACAACGAAACAGAATAGAAACTCAGAATAGTATTTATTTAATATTTATAAAACGGTTAGTTCCTGTCCTTGATTCTGATTGGTCAATAGCTATGTTTATTCACAATAAAACACGGCTATGACCGCTTCACCCAATGATTCTGTGTATCACTGCACAACACCCTTAGCAACGTAATCTGTTTGTCCTCAATTGATATTGTTCACTGAAGCTTACTGTATTATGTAGAAGAGTATTGTGAGAAAGAGATCGAGTGAGCGAGCGAGTTTATTACCTGCATTCAGATTTAGCATTTTCCTTCAGGTCAGTCCTATGTTCATAATAAAAAATCGGTTTAAATGTCCGATGTATTATCTTGTCCTTTTAACAGTTAAGGAGTTTTCCCGTGACTGACAGCGCTAGTCAAAGCATTTGTTAGTTGCGTTGTTTCGTTTTCACAACAATTCAGTCTTTTCAATGTAAAAGTCTTCGCTACTGACTGACACACTCATAAAGACAATCTCTGCCGCCATCTAATGGCGTAATAATGTAACTTCTGTTGCTCTTCACGGTCAGGAACTATTTTTTTCCGGCGGAAGGAAGGCTTTTAGAAGAAGTTTACTTTATGAAAGTTGCATTGATACATATTTCTGACTTTAATATCTGTATTGTGTGGTAACCGTTTTATAAAAGCAATAAGGTACGAGAGGCTGTGCTGTATCGTGAATAAGTCACGGCTGAAGACTCGTGCCTAACAACGTCCATCAGCTGTGACTTATTCACGATACAGCACAGCCTCTCGTACCTTATTGCTTACTCATAACACTCAGGAACACACATGGAAATGTAGGAGAAATCGCAAACCAACTAAACACATACAAGAACCGGCAAGGGACTGAACATAACAGGGAATGTAAATACAAAACGAACATAATGACTGACAGGTGATAATTATATGTAACCACAGAAACAAACAAGGAGATAATCAATAATCAAGGAAACCAAAACTAAATGGAGCAGAGAAACAGGAACTAAAACAGAATATAAAGTCCATGAAATAAATAAAATTAAGGTATAAAAATTACAAATAAGTAATTTCGGTAACACTTTATTTTAGGGTCTTTTAACTAGTTGCTTATTAGCATGCATATTACTAGAATATTGGCTGTTTATTAGTACTCATTAAACACATATTAATGCCTTATTCTGCATGACCTTATTCTACATCCCTTAATCCTACCCAATACCTAAACTTAACAACTAACTTAATAAGCAGTATATTAGGAGTTTACTGAGGAAAAAGTCATAGTTAATAGTGAATATGTGTTCCCTATACTAAAGTGTTACTGTAATTTCTTTACGACAAGTATAAATTCTCATATTTCAGTTGATTTTAGTATGAAATACGATTTGTCTTTTGAGAGATTCCTAATAGTGTTAACTTTCAGATTTCAGAAATTCTCTCCGGAACAAAAACTGAAGAGTATGCAAAAACTAGCAACTCCTTGTCAGCTGAATGTCATCTTGCTAACTCTCAAAACACTTTGAGACACTATTATAATTACACTCTAAGGCCTCGGTCCTGTGGCAGAAAGCTGGATTAATTCATTAAATAATGTTGATTCTCCAACAAAAATCCTCTTTGGCCTTTGACTAGTGTTAAATGGCTTCTAACCGCCAGAATAAGTCGAGACTTCATCCATGATAGTTTTATGTCAAGTCAAAGATTAGACCCAGAAGCTGTGAAACACCACAGATCTTTGTATAAAGTTAACATGCACAATCTCACCAATCATGTCTGGTCCCTTGGCTGTGATTCGGAGGCCTCTGCTACCCATCGGCACTTCTATCACCATCTTCATGGCTGCAGAAGAAGAATCGCAAACCAGAGAGTCATCAAAACACATAATTCAGTGACTGCATCCTAGCATGGGATGTGTTCTTTCTGATAAGATTCTTTCTCATTTGCACTCACAAAAATTAGATTAAAAATGCAGAACAACTACATTTATTTCCTAGATGACACTCACTAATGTCAACATGCAAAGCCATCTAAAGTTGCGAATTTAACTTGTGCACAGAATTGGAATATTGCATAAAGGTTTGTGAATAAAGCACAATTTCCATCCGATGTGCTCAGGAGAACAAAATAGTCATTTCCTGGGAAACTGATGCAAAATATCTGTAATAAAAATGGAAGTTGCTGCAAACTTGCGGCTCAATAAACGCTGTCATGTTATCTCGCGTTCGGAGGCTGATGCCTGGTGTTTAGGAACAAAATCGTGTGAGACTGTTCTGCGAGGTATTTATACCAAACCATTTTGATGACAGACTTTGGCTCAGGCAATTTCAGAATGACCAGACCAACATTTGAGATGTTATCCAGAAGATGTTATTGGTTATCCAATCACATCCTCTGTTGAGGCAAAGTCATGCGAGTTTATCAGATAAAAAATTATCTGCCTCAGTTGAGTGCATTTTTAGAATTTATGAGCATCTTGGCATTTCCATCCAGCGTTTTCTTTCACACAATAACACAAAATTCTAGTGCTGAATGACATACAGTATGCAGTAAGTGCAGTATGCAGTGCTTCACTCCAAACACAGATCAGAAATACAGCATCCCTCACAGCTCACGTCAGTATCCATTGTGCACATAAATACAGTCATTATATTTGAGAGTAAATTAATTGCAAACACACAGACACTGCAACTCTGACACGCTTAATGTGTTCAACCTCCCTCCATAAAAAAACATTTGTGGCTTCCCAGTGTACTGCTGAAAAAAGAAAACCCACCAATTTCCAGCTCAGTAAACAGAAAACCACAATAGAGAGCAGCCTGAGTGCTTTCAGTTATGGTTGGATAGAGAGCGTTCTGTAAAAGCAAGCGTAACGGGGGTAATGAAGAGAATGGGGTGGAATACAGGAAATCTATCCAGTTACTCATCTCTACTACTTTTTTATTCTTTATTTAGATTTCTTATACAAAGAGACTTATTACAGACATAATTCCCTGGAGCAAAATGAAAATTCTGTCATTATTTACCCCACTTATGTTTTTATGTCCTGTGGTAGGACAAAACGGAAGAATTTTTTAAGGACCTTTAGGGATATATATTTTTGGAACTGGTTTGGAACAACATAAGAATGAGTAAATAATGAAAGAATCCTCTTTTTTTTTTTTTTGTGAATTTTCCCTGCAAGCGTTTTGCTTAAGGGGAAAAATGGTGAATCATGATCGTTCCTTGTCAGGAAAACTTAAAATATGTACATGCATGACAAAACATTACATATATATATATATATATACACACACATATATATATATATATATATATATATATATATATATATATATATATATATATATATATATATATATATATATATATATATATATTATATATGAAGACTTCAGATGCAAAAGCCTCTAAGTGCCATCTGAAATTTTCTTCTAAAATGAAAATTTTTATCAAGCTTGTATGTTTAGGTTCAGTAATTTCACTTTAATGGCAATTAATAAATAATTTTTATTTTAGAAGAAAATTTCAGATGGTACTTAGAGGCTTTTGCATCTGAAGTCTTCATATATATATATATATATATATATATATATATATATATATATAGTCAAACCAAAATTTATTCAGACACCTTGAACATTTCATTCATTATTACAGTTTATTCACTATAGTTTAAAAAAAATGGTAATAAAATATGATCTTAAACTGTGTCAGAAAAAATTAATCTTAATTATGTCAGATAACACTTAAGCAAAACATGATCAGGTCAAAGTGTCTGAATAATTTTTGGTTACAAATTTTTATCAATTTTACTGGTAGTCCACTGTATGAAGAATTTTTGGGTATAATATGTCACAGTTTACTTTATTTTGCTATCCTCACTTACATAAATGAACTATAATATCCTGCATCCACTAGTAAAAATATATAAAAATATATAAAAAATGTTTATATATATATATATATATATATATATATAAAACAATCTAAATCCAAAGACTGAAATAAGCAAAAATTGTGATATTATAATGAAATATTATTATAATATTGACAATTATGACTGTCACTCAGTTGTGGCATCGTTTCTGCCACGATCAAAAATGTTTATCATTTTATCAATACTTAGTTCGCTTGGTTACCAAAGAGCATGTTTGATATAAAATGAGACATTTTAAAAATATGCAAATAGCTTGAAAATATTATACAGTATTTACAATACATAAAATCCAGTTTCACAATTGACACAACAATATCTCAATTTCAATAAGGAATTTTCAATTAATACATGCTACTGTATGGCTAAATTTATAACATTCTATAAAATTATCCATAACAAGGCAAAGGAATCAGCCATTTTCCCCCCCAAAAACTGTAAAAAGGTAATATTGTGAAATATTATTAAAATTTAAAATAATGGTTTTCTATTTTAATATATTTAAAAATGTAATTTATTCCTGCGATCAAAGCTGAATTTTCAGCATCATTACTCCAGTCTTCAGTGTCACATGATCCTTCAGAAATCATTCTGATTTGATGCCTATTTATTTATTTTTATTTATTGCTGCTCAATATTTTTTGTTTTCACATAATTTTTTTGTTTTGTTTTGTTTGTTTTTTTTTCAAATAATGACAGAATTTTCATGATTTTTTCCTTCAAGTGATAAAATGGTGAATCATTCCTTGTGAGGAAATCTTAAAATATGAACATACATGATAAAAAATATGAATCATTACCTATAAATATAAATTATTAACATGCTAGCTATGAAATTAGCCAAAACAAGGTAAAGGAATCAGCCATTTTATTCTAAAAATGTTAAAAATGGCATTTCCATCACTGTCATTTGCACCACAGAAAGCTTTTAAAAAACACACCTTATTTGAGATGTGGAGGGAATGTTCATGATTTTCCAAAGAAAATTACAAAAACGACAATTCTTCTGTTGTGCATGTATTATAGCCCTCGGAAATTTTTACTGGACAAATAAACGAACTAGTGAGAAAAAGTCCACAGGGCCAAAAGTGCCCTGGTTTCAACAGCAAACACCCTTTCAAAGTAGCTTCCTTAATAACTTCTTTAACAGTTTTAACTGAGACACTTTGGGGTCAATTATAAAGTGAGCGGCTTGTGTAGATGCAAAGTGCTAATGCAGTTTATTACATTAGCAGGAATTAATGTAGAAAAAGAGGTGTTTTTCCCTCCGCTCTGCAATGCTTACCGCATCCAGCAATTATAGGGCTTGGAAATGCGCCAACGTCATGGGAGCCCCAAAATATTTACTTTTGGAAACATATATAGAAAGTACTGGAATTTATTGCTATAATGAAAAAAAAACAAAAAAAAAACAGACACCAGTCAGTTGTAAACAGGGCAAAAAATGGCCAAACAATGCTGCATTTCAAAATTACCAATAAAAAACCCCAAGACGTAATTACTCTCGCTTTAAAAATAACCCAACCATGCAAGTGTGACTTCAAATTTGTTTATAATGATGGAGAAAAAAAGTAATCTAATGTGGCTAACTGCTCCACAAAGATGCATCGGACCCGCAAGTAAAATTAAAATTACACAAACGTTCCCACAATGCATCTGTGTTTCTCTCACTCTCCTTTCAAGAATGCAGAAATGAGTTACTGCCGAGTACAAGGAATGAATTATAAGAGCCAGAGGCTCATTAGCAGCTTTATTGCATTTTAATATTAACAGATCCATGTGACGCTCTGGAATCCTGACCATCATCCAGCCCGGATTGAAGTCCTTTGGGGAATGACCTATCCGAACACCGGACTTCCATCTGGAGACCTCATGATGGCTCTATAGGACTTACGAGAAGCCTACGTGTCAGTGCCATGCATGTGAATTATTAGAGAGATGGCTTTTATTAAGGAATGCATAACTTGTTTGGATCGAGTTACCTCGTTCTTGGTTTAACAGGCTTTGAAAATGAATAGCATGATTGTGTGAAAACGTCTTGGTTAGGAGAAAAGTTCCAGTCACTCAGGCTCTGTTCCAAAACCTAGTAAGCTGCCTTGCTTTCTATTGCCTACAAAGTCAGGCACCATCACCAAGGCAGCATCAACCTAAATCAATCTTATTTGGAATGATCTATGACGAAACTCACTGTTGGAGATGCACCAGTGTATCAGCCGATGATATTTATGAGCCAATTATTATTATTTTTTTTTTTCAATTAAAAAGCATATCGGCTACAGCAGGAAAAAGGCAGATACGGATGGTTTTAATTAAGTGTGTGAAGGCACTGAGTTGTATAATGTCTGTTGCATAATCCAATGTTTTTCTCTGTTTAAAAAAAATTAAATACTTGCCCAAACAAAATGAAACTTGTACAAAATATAGCAGGGCAACTATCCAGATCGGTTCATATTCAAGTAATCATCACTGTGTATTTAAGTTCCTCCCTTTGTTTTGTTAGTTGTTTTTGTTGTTGTTTGTGTCCAGTGCACAATCTGTTGGCTTGTTAATCTCGTTCATAATAAATCTTATGTTACTAAGCATTACAGGGCCAGTGCTGCATCATCACAAACATATATACTTTGCATGTGTTTTTAAGCCTTACAAATTTAAATATTCAAGTGCAATAAAAGAACTCAATTTGCTACTCGATATGTGAGACGTTTTGTGCACACATCCAAAGCGCACCTCTCAGACAGTGCGAATACTGAATTGAGTTCTCTTTCGCTTCTTCTTGCGCTTGAATGGACAAATTCACACGACATTATATCAAAATGGCCATCTTGGCAAGTATCCTAGTAAACATAGTTGGTTATGGAAGAGTTAGTAATAAAATGAACAACAAAGTAACACATTACATAGAAAAAAGTGCCAGGTCTGTAATTTTGCATTTACACGCCGAGATTTAATGCACAGATCATCTGACATACAGTATCAAGTTTGTTTTGTTTCTTCCATCGCTATGGTTATTACTGTCAATAGGATTCAATCGTGCATTTAAATATGTGTAGATAGCAGCATGACAAATATAAAATAATGATACTAATAACAGTACGTTTTATTTAGAGTGCGACTTTCTCAAACTCAAAGCGCTACATAATATATACAGAAGCAAAGATCGCTGCCATTATAATCACTGAAGCTGTCAATTACGAGGAACTAATGGGTTGTTTTAACCCATCGGTTGGGTTAAATGTTTGCCCAACCTTCTGGGTAGTTTTATTTAACTCAGCTACTGTTTATTGTTTTAATGACTATATTGCTTGCTTAAAATGAACCCAAAGTATGTTGGAAATAAACATTTATTAATGAATAATAGTTTAAGTTTAATGAATAATAATTAAACGATAGACGATGTTTATTAAATGGCTTATTAAAGTCCCCCTGAAATGTTCTAGCTTTTAGTATGAATATGTTAGCCTCAAGGTCATGAATAGGCTGGTGCGTTCCAAAACAATGACAAAATTCGCATTTAGGAGACATAAGCATTCAAAACTTACAGTCTCTCACGGCCGCTAAAATGGATCACGGATTTTCATGACATCACATCGCACTTCAGCTTCTCGTCAGATCTTCTGTCCAATCAAATGCTCTCTAGAATCTGAAGTCCCGCCCCTCCTACACTATAAACAGATGCTTAAGCTGCGGCTGAAATCAGTCACTTGTTCACACATTTACTAGTTTCTACATGCTGAATGGCACATAGTGCACTATATAGAGGACAGGGAACTAAATAATGCTTTCCATCGACACAAATTAAGTCAGTTTTTATCACGAATTGAGCACAGAGCGGATCATATCCGCGGACCGCGAGTCGGCTCAGACCACAAAAGGTATCGGACCCATTTGAATTCTGCACAGAATAAATGTATTTTAAAGTGATATAGAGGGCATTAGGAGTAGAAACGGTTAGAGATTAGACGGAAACGGCTCTGGCCGAGTCGTGGTATAAACAAAAAAGCTATTGACTATTTTAAAAAAGGGGTGGAGCTGTTCGATATGTCCCGCCCTGTCTTCCTGTTTCAACGGAAAATACGTCAACACATTGAATAATTATGTGTCTGATTTTTAATTTCCAGCCTATTTTGGGTTTATTTTAAGCCAGCCATATAGTCATTTTTAAACAATAGTTGGGTTAAATAAAACTACCCAGCACGTTGGGCAAACATTTAACCCAACCGCTGGGCTAAAACAACCCAATCAGTGGGTTTGTCCGTTTTCAACCAAACTTGGGTTGTTTTTGTCACGTTCCCAGTCATTCCCGGACTACATTTCCCAGCATTCTCCCTGCCAATCACCTGCACTCACTCCACCAATCAGTAATCACCACACTCAGCTGCAGCACATTACCTGGACTATTGGAGCGGACTTATTGTGGTTGCTTGTCTGTTACTGATCCTGTCTGTTCCCCGTGTACGATTCTCTGCTGCCTGCCCTTTGGACTATTTGCTCTGTTTTGGACTTACGATTGTTATCTGCCAGCTCTAACCCACGAGCCCGCTACTGCCACCAACGAGTCCGCTCCAATAGTCCAGGTAATGTGCTGCAGCTGAGTGTGGTGATTACTGAATGCTGGGAAATGTAGTCCGGGAATGACTGGGAACGTGACAAAAACAACCCAAGTTTGGTTGACAACGGACAAACCCACTGATTGGGTTGTTTTAGCCCAGCGGTTGGGTTAAATGCTTGCCCAACGTGCTGGGTAGTTTTATTTAACCCAACTATTGTTTAAAAATTACTATATGGCTGGCTTAAAATAAACCCAAAATAGGCTGGAAATTAAAAATCAGACACATAATTATTCAATGTGTTGACGTAATTTCAATTGAAACAGGAAGACAGGGCGGGACATATCGAACAGCTCCACCCCTTTTTTAAAATAGTCAATAGCGTTTTGTTTATACCACGACTCGGCCAGAGCCGTTTCCGTCTAATCTCTAACCGTTTCTACTCCTAATGCCCTCTATATCACTTTAAAATACATTTATTCTGTGCAGAATTCAAATGGGTCCGATACCTTTTGTGGTCTGAGCCGACTCGCGGTCCGCGGATATGATCCGCTCTGTGCTCAATTCGTGATTAAAACGGACTTAATTCGTGTCGATGGAAAGCATTATTTCGTTCCCTGTCCTCTATATAGTGCACTATGTGCCATTCAGCATGTAGAAACTAGTAAATGTGTGAACAAGTGACTGATTTCAGCCGCAACTTAAGCATCTGTTTATAGTGTAGGAGGGGCGGGACTTCAGATTCTAGAGAATGCTGGGATTTCCCAGATTCTAGAGAATGCTGGGAAATGTAGTCCGGGAATGACTGGGAATGTGACAGTTTTTAACCCAGCATTTTTTTAGAGTGTACTTTGCTGGTTATAATAAAAGCATTCACAGGCATGTAGAACTCATGCTGAACAAAAACCAAGCCATTTTGAGCGGATTCTGAACACATCTGATTGGCCATTGCGTTCACGTGTTCAGCAATTATGTCTGTGATTGGCTGCAAGGCTCAATGCTGTAAAAACATGTTGTAAATAGAAACATTTGATTCTCTTCACAGAGTGCTTACACAAACACCCACAGGAGCGTTTTAAAGCAGCCCGGATATCATATCAAAGATTTAGTTTTGGTGGCCACCAAAATATTTTCAATGCAGGAATAACCCTGCTGAAGAATGGAGTAATGGCTGCTGAAAATTCAGCTTTGACCAGAAGAATAAATTACATTTTATAATATATTCAAATAGAAAACAGATATTTTAAACTGTAATATTATTTCACAATTTTACTGTTTTTACTGTATTTTTGATCGCACAAATGCAGCCTTAATGAGCATAAGAGACTTCTTTCAAAAACACTACGAATTTTATAGACGTTGGAATGGTACTGTATATATTAATTAACTTGTCTTGTATCATCCATCTCGCAATGAATTTTTCCTCAAAGGACACATGTGATGTTGCCAAAGTTATCTTAGAAGGCAGCATAGTCATGCTACCTACGCTTTGGAACAGGCTTTGCGTTGGGAGTGCGCTTGTGATGCCTTAAAAAGCTGCCTACGCGGCTCACTAGGTTTTGGAGCAGAGCCGTAATCAGAGCCGTTTGAGCACATTGCTGTAAGACAAAGGAATTTTTTGATAAGGAAAAATCCTCAGGAGCCATCAAACACAAGACACTACCAAAACCAATATAAATGCTGTAAAGTGCCACAGAAATAGCCTTGCGCTCTTCAGGCTGGCATGTTTAAAGGCAACATTCTGCGTGCAGAAATAAAAATTAGCTGTCTTAATTCATTTGGGGTGTGGTTGTTACATTAAACAGTTTGGTTATTTGATATTTTTAAACAGACATGATTTCAGCAATGGCGTCCTGCCTAAAAACCAAATGCTTGCCCAGCAGACAGAAACACAAACTGAGTATTTGGGTAATAATCTTAAATAAATGACAACTAGCTATTTACAAGCAAGAGCCACAGAATGAAGTGTGTTATTTCTCACAAATGGACTGAGATTCCCTCACACGCTTTAAAGGGAATCAATAACTCTATCTTCAGTCCCAGAATGCAAACAATCCGACTGCTGGCAATCATATAAATTAAGCAGGCTAATAAAGCTGCCAATGCCTGCACTAACCGAAGACCACAGGGAATGTAAGACTGCCTAAAACACAACCGTTTATGGCTTTGGTGTTTCTGAACCTTGAGGATTATTTGATTTGATACAGCAATAAACTAAAAAAAAGGGAATATCATGTAGAATCATATAGAGCTGCATGGTAACTTGGAATAAAACCAAAATCGTTATATGGCTTAGTGTGATTAACAAATGGCGCTGTGTGTTTCAGAGTGAAGCACATCTTTAACACACGAGAAGCTCATGATCCTGTGCTTTCAGTGTCTCCGGGTCACTTCTCCACCTTATTCCTACACCCCATGACGCTTGAATTATGGGTGTAACTTCTGTTAAGCTGTAAACAATCAGTGAAAGGCGATCATGTAATATGTTTTTTAAAACTGGGTAAAATGAGATGACATTACTCTACTCACCCTTCAACCATTAAACATTAAAAGCACATTTAAATGTGTAAAAGCATCAACAAGGTACTTTCACGAGCCATGAATAACCCAAAAATCACGATTCTTTCCACAGCAATAATGGACGGGTTAAATATCACTGTAGTAATACATAAATATGTGTGTGTGTGTGTGTATTACGTAACATATGTTGCCATAGATATTTTTTGTTATAAAATGTCATGGTAAAATGTCAAGCGTTACATTATTCTCATGATGTTTGAAAATAAAAACTGAAGGATGAGCTTTGTTTGTAGTGCAACCTTATGATTTGGAATTTCAGTCTTTTTGAATGGAAGTTCCCCAAACCGGAAGTGCCACATATAATTCAAAACGCAGTAGGGAATTGTCAGGAATAAGGTGGATAACGTGCATTTGGGAATGCAACATGCAACAACCATTGTGCCAAACTTGTAATGAGGAGTGTTTATATACCCAACTTTTGTAGTGAAGCGTTAAAGAATTAGTTGACTTCAGAATTAAAATTTTCTGATAATTCACTCACCCCCATGTCATCCAAGATGTTCATGTCTTTCTTTCTTCAGTCGAAAAGAAATGAAGGTTTCTGAGGAAAACATTCCAGGATTTTTCTCCATATAGTGGACTTCACTGGGGTTCAACGGGTTGAAGGTCCAAATGTCAGTTTCAGTGCAGCTTCAAAGAGCTCTACACGATCCCAGACGAGGAATAAGAGTCTTATCTAGAGAAACGATCTGCCATTTTCTAAAAAAAAAAATAAAAATGATATACTTTTTAACCACAAATGCTCATCTTGCACTGCTCTGCAACGCACCACGCATTACGAAATCATGTTGGAAAGGTCACACGTGACGTAGCCGGAAGTATCGCGGTAGGGTGAAAAACTAGATTCGCTAGATAAGACCCTTATTCCTCATCTAGGATCCTTGAAGACCATTGGTAACCGCTTCTCCATATAACAAGTCCACTATATGGAGAAAAGTCCTACAATGTTTTACTCAAAAACCTTAATTTCTTTTTCGACTGAAGAAAGAAAGACACGAACATCTTGGATGACATGGGGGTGAGTAAATTAAGAAATGAAGACAAACATAAATAGCATTAATCATGGACAATATATGATCAAAACTCAAACACTAACTTTATAAGCAATCCCAGTCCAAATGTCACTGAGATCAACAAACCGAGCAACAGTCCAAAAACAAAACCAAGAATGTGCATTATGCATGCGTGTACCTACGTTCTTCAGGTGACACATGGGGTAGCGCCTGACCTCGGACCAGTCGGCAAGTGGAACCGTCTCCGGCGCACACACCACAGTTGTCCTCTTTAGCGTTGCTCCCCAGTTGTCTGTCACAGCCAACTTCCTGTAATAAGTGACAAAGGAATCACTCAGAAAAAGGCAAAATGGAACAGAATGGACATAGAATGGCAGTCGAGTTGCACTCAAGTCACAAAAAATGACTTGACTTACTCTCCAACTTAGGCTTATTATCCACTACAGCATTTTGTACTGAACATTTTCCTTATTCATCCCCAGAGCTGAAACCCTATTTTGAGAGAAGGTACCTAATTTCTGACATGTCTGCGGGACCTCAACCAAAAAAACATGCTTCCTCCATAACAGAACAGAAACTGGCTATGAAATGAATGCACTGGGTACTGGCACAGCACGGCTCCAAACTACAGTGTTTAAACTCTAACTAGCATCATAAAAATTCATGGACAGCCAACATATAAAACATTTTTCACAGGTTTTCATCCCTTGCGCTCAAGTTTGCTCCCAGTATCCTCAATATTTACCCAGAAATCTGTGCTACTGACAGTGATGCTGTGCAAAGAATCTGCCATCTGTGCAAGAAAAGCTGCCCAGTTTTAATGCAAAATTCTGTTTACACTAGCAGGGCAACAGGGAAAGTAGCCAGAGAAAGCAAACAGCAGTAGCTCTGGTAAACAAGTACAAGTAAACAGACAAGCTTCATTTACGCCAATTTACCTAATACTCACACAGGCTGAGGTCAAAATAGGAGCAACGCAAGAGAAGTTTCATCAACACTGTAGAATTCAGTTCCTGCGCAGCACTGCTTTGAATTCTGATAATTCTATAAGATTTGGTTAGAGTTTATTGTGGTTCTTTGCTGTGGGCCAAATGGAAAGCTGAAACTCTACTGGAAACATTAAGAGAACTAAAATTTTGTCATCATTTATGTAACGGCATGCTGTTCCAAATTTGTATGACTTTAAAACAAGTCTTCCCAAAGCCATACGATAAGCTTTGTGTGAGGAACAGATAAACGTACTTAAATTTAATCTGTAATTTGGTTCAAATGTTTTCTCTGGTGTAGCTCTCAAATCTCATAATACTAAATTCACACTCTACCTATTCAAATTGGCACATCACATTCAGTTCTGAAACATGCAAGAGCAACGTCAAACCTGGCAGAACATGCCTTTTGTGCCATTTTTAAATATATTCAAGACCACAAAAGAGTGTTTTTGCTGTTTTTTTTGTCAGTGAATTTATTGTTCCAGACTATTCCTCACACAAAGCTAATGAGGACTTGGCACAAGTCATATGGACTACTTTCATGGGGAAAAAAGAAAGTCAGTCATATTGGGGTAAATACATGACGGTAAATAGTAACACATTAGGGCTTTTACACTGGAGGAAAGGTTTCATAGTTCCTCCTATAACTACTGGCGGAAGTAACCATGTTTTGGCGTGTTCGCACCACAGGAAGGAGCGATTTTAGTTTTAGGAATGCCTTTTGGGGGACTAAATTAGCTCCTACTTCAGAGTAGGGTCTAACCCAGCTCAACAGGAACTATCAGCATGCGAAACACCATTTTATATTTATAACCTAAACCTATATATTTATAACCTAAAAGTTTATAACCTATATATTTACTCCACGAACATGAAAACTGCAATAGAAGGACTGACACCGAGGTCCAGGAACTTCTCAACCTTTACACTGAGGAGGAAATCCAACACTACTTTGAAGGGACCAAGCGAAACATGATTATGTATTTCTGCTCAACTGGCGACGCTATAATACTTTTTCATTTACTGTTTACTTTTTTTTGTTGTTTTTTTGTTTAACAGATCCCTCCAATAACGTATTAGATAGGGCCGTTAAACAAATCGTAAACTAGTGTTGTCAAAAATATTGATATTTTTATATGTATCGTTACTGAAATATCTGAAACAGTGAATTGACACACACCCGCCTTCTGTCACTCACTTGTTTCATTCGCTTCGGTTGAATAGTGCTTGTATTGTGCATAATTTTAGTCATACCTGCAGGTTTTTTTTTGCGTTTACACCAAACACGCACACACCACTGATCTCATAAAGCTGCCTCAGATCGCGAGTACCAAATTGAGCTCTTTTTCGAGGCTTATTGCACTTAAACGGTCATTATGTCAAAATGCCCGTCTTGCCGAGTATTCAGGTAAACACAGTCACTTTGGGAATGTAAATAGCTGAGAAAGAAAGCATATATTGTGTCATAGCCTACATTGGATCCGTGCATAAGCTCTTAAAGTGACAGCAGCCTAATAAACCTGCTGCAAAATGTTAATCAAAGAACAAAAGACAAAGAAAAAAATCACTCGCTGCTCTCGACTGAATAACTTTTGTAACTTTAATTGTAAGCATTAATCTGAATTAAATTTTACAATTTGATTACTTTCATTTCTGTAGTATTTCTTACCTGAATATACTGTTAGACCCACCTGCCATTTTTATTTTATTTGTCTCTTTATTCTATTGTATTTATGTGTGCTACTGCTTGCAATTTGTTTATTTGTTCGGTAACACTTTTAGGTTTTTTTTAACTAGTTGCTTATTAGCATGTGTTATACAAGAATATTAGCTGTTTATTAGTACTTATAAAGCACATATTAATGCCTTATTCTGCATGACCTTATTCTACATTCTTAATCCTACTCAATACCTAAACCTAACAACTACCTTACTAACTATTAATAAGCTGTAAATTAGGAGTTTATTGAGGGAAAAGTCATAGTTAATAGTGAATACATGTTCCCTATACTAAAGTGTTACCATTTGTTCTTACTTTATTACTGAATGTCTTTTTTTGTAAATGTAGTTCAATGATTCAAATAAAGCCTCCCTGTGCTGTGTGTAAGCTATTACAACTAAATCACCCAAATTATCAACAAAAAAAAACTATTAGATAATAACAAATTAACTGTATGTCAGTATATTTGGCAGTTTTCCCCCGTGGTATTGAAAATGGTATTGAATACTGATATTTTTCAAGGAAAATTCCAGTATCGTGACAACACTATCATAAACTAATAAAGATGGAGAATGGGAAAAGCATCTTGAAGGCAAGCCTGCAGAGGTGACAAGAGGCCGTTTTTTTTAATCGATGTCAACACAGGAGAGGCTTCACTATGCTGAATAAACCACTTTTGTGAGGAAATGGCTTATCATTTAATGAATCGACAGACAGTAATCTTCAACATGTTTGCTCTTAAACATTCCACACACAGTTTTATAAGAGAAGTCACGGACAATTACACGACGACCCTCCAGTGGTTTTCCTCCTTTCTGAAAGAAAGGACATTCTCTGCAATTTTAGGACCCTTGCTTTCCCTAAGCCTTTTTTTTTTTTTTTTCATCACTTGACTTGGAAAGTATGATTTAGTTTACGGCACTTCTCATCGTTTCTATGGTATCTGCAAACAGTGATTGATTGTCGCACAACTCTGAACGAAATCCAATGACATCAAGGCTGTAATGTAATTTGTTAAAGTAAATTGTGCAATGCAAAGTGCATTATTTGTGAAATTAATGCTAAATTAGTGCTAAATCAACATGTATGCAAGCTTTCTACAAAAGTAATTACTGTTAGTTAGATTCCAAGCAACTTCTTTTAAGAAATCCTGCATTTTTAACTTCCTAAACTGGAGCCATGGTCAAATGGAAACTCAACCCCTGTCTTTCTGTCGATTAGGCCTCTTTCTCTTCCTCTTTTGCTCACACAAGGACACAGAACTGCGATTAATCTGGCAGAATCGTGATCTAAATATACCCCAAATCCCCACATATGTAACACTGAAAAAGAGAGATGGTTTTCCGATGTTTATGGTCATTATTTCATTATCTTTTCATTTTAGCTACGCAGTTAAAAATATCCAGAATGGAAAACCTGTTGGCGTCAGTACCATCAAACAATAACATTAAGCTTTTGGACACGCAATAAAAAAAGACTGATACTATGGCAGAAGCAGATGGTTTGGTAACTCCAGTGGATGGAGATCGGATCCAAATACATTCAGGAAAAGAAATGGATAAAACCGTAAAGCTTATTCTCATTGTCCTAATATTACTGTAATGCATGTCAGAACAGGGCTGAAAAGGTCAAGAATTCTCCCTCGTAAATACTAAGTGACTCTGGCTTCAGAAGAACGTTTTTCACCTCATCAACAAGCCTAGACTGTATTTTAAAGGACAGAGGTCTTAACTTAAGCACTGTAAATGCTCACTTAAGTAGGCTTATATATAAATAACATTTTTAGATTTAAATTTCTAACAGAACTTTTGGTTTTCTGGGAGTTTTGCCATCTCATACTGCGTTCAAGTGCACCTGGTAAGCTCCTACTTCCGCTGGACAGTCGTTTTTATGACATCTCACAAATCTAAGCCAGAAACAAGTACAAAAACAGCCAAAACCGAGCAAATACACAACGGATGATCTGACAAAAGTTCTTCTTTCTCTTGTACCAGTGGATAAGTATTACTAAATATACATGCAATACTTTTAAATAACCTATGATTTATGTATGCATGGTATTTAACAAATATCTTGAATTTGCATAAAACATGTGACATAGTGCATAAAACATGAATATGTGTTCCCTCTACTAAAGTGATACTGAAAACAACTAATGCTCGCTATAGTGCCCCTTGTGGCAACTCTTATAATGTAATTATACAATGATAATTCAGTTTACATAGCTTAAGTTCATTACCTGACAGATCCCACTGATACACATATCCAGAGAGTCCGCTTTACACCGAGTGCCGTCCAACACTTTGGGCGCCAGTTCCACCACCAGGCTTTTCCCCCGGGCCTGACATCGGAGGGCGCAGGATGAAATAGGGTCGTACGTCACAGGTATCCACTCATAGGTTTGTCCCTGGTACTTGATGTCATTGTGGGCGGAGCATTGTTGAGCCCTAAAGTCACCTGACTCCGGAGGACAGTCCTGATTGGAAGAAAGAAAATGTGGCGGCTATCAGATATTTTTCACATATTTGACTATAATATAATAACACTGACATTTAAAAGACCCAAAAGCATCAGCTGACCTGACAATGACACTGGAAATATTATTTTCTATGTGGTAAGATTAAATCGTGACCGTATGCGAAGCATCATAAAACATATGCAGATGACCGGGTGCATTAACGAATGGCGACAGTGTAATTGAACTGTGGCAAACCTCCATGTTTTGAAAAACAATATTTCCTATGTCATCTCCTGTGCACTGAAGAAAACCACAGCTCTTCCTCTAGAGCTTGGGACTCTGAATTTATTTAATCATTCGATCGGCTCAGAAACCCCCATGTGCAAAGATCATCAGTGATGCCCGTGTCTCCATTGGATAGAGCGATTACAAATGACAAGTCTTCAACGTCAGGGTAGTAATGGAAATAAAAAGAACAATTCAACAATGAACCTCATCAACAGCAATTATAAAGCCTGACAGGGAAGACCAAGCATCAGTTCTCACTGTTTTGACGGAAATGGGATAAATGTTATGCTGGGAATCTTTCCCAGATGGCTCTGATTGGAATTGTGGGTGAAGAAGGAATGTGATTGCAGATGAAACCACTCCAATGGTAGAAAAACACTGGCTTTTGATTAAAATGGTCATTGAGACGAATGGGCATCTAACAGCTCTCAGAGCAGTTGGGGACTATTGACTGAATCATAAAGCAAAGTTCTGGTTCTGATCTCACTTAACAATTCTGGTTGCGTAACAATTCCATTTCTGTTTATTTTCACTATTTTCAAGGCATTAGACTAAGGAGTTTAAGATTGATTTATGAGTCAAATAAATAATTTATGAATAGAAAATGTACTTGCATAAGAAAGAGAATGTAAACATCAAGATCTGTTAAAGGGTTAGTTTCTATTTCTGTCATTTATTACTCGTCCCAAACCTGTAAGACCTTTGTTAATCTTCGGAACACAAATTAAGATATTTTTTAAAGAAATCCAAGAGCTTTCTGAACTACACATAGGCAGAAACGTTCATTGCACCTTTCAAGGCCCAGAATGCTAGGGGGTTAAAATAGTCCACGTGACTACAGTGGTTCATTCTTTATGTTATGAATCGACGAGAATACTTTTTGTGCGCAAAAACAAAACAAAAATAACGACTTTATTTAACAATTTCATCTTTTCTATGTCAGTCTCCTACACAGTTGACGTAGTAAATGCAGTGCAGCGCTTCCGTGTTCTACGTCAAAACGTCGGCTCAGTATTGGCCAACACTGTACACGTGAGCACGACGACGCATTCATAACATCAAGATTGAACCACTGTAGTCACATGGTCTATTTTAACAATGTCTTTACTACCTTTCTGGGCCTTGAAATTGGCTATGACATTGCTGTGTACAGGGAGATCAGAAACCTCTCGGATTTCATCAAAAATATCTTAATTGGTGTTCCGAAGATGAACGAAGATCTTATTGGTTTGGATCAACATGAGGGTGAGTAAATGATGAGAGAAATTATTTTTTGGGTGAACTAACCCTTTGATGGAGTCAAATATCATGAAAATCATTTCATTTCATTCAGTGTTTTTTTTTTTTTTTTTTTAAACTAAAGCCTTATTCGGATGGGACTAGTTTTACATGGGAACGTTTGCGTTTCACAGACGTACTTTGAGTTTTTAATCCCGTTTGAATCTGACATGTCTGTGTTTTTCTCTCACAACCTCTGTAAAAATTCCAGAGCAAATTACCTACTGTTTTTCGGCAAACTCGGCGGCCCTCTGAGAAATCTAATCCCGTCCAAATGTGAATGTCTGTGATTGCTGATGTTGTATTATCCTAAAGCTTCAGCTCATGTGCTTTTTGACCTACATGAGCTACTGTATGCGCACCAATCTTCCGTATAATTTTATTTAATTTTAATATGGATAGTATCCGATGAAACAATAAATTATAAAATTAACAAATAGAGTCAGAAATTGAGAAATTGTGAAGACTGCCCATTTTAATTTCAGTGTCAGGTAAGATTAAGATAGTTACTAGATTTCGCCATAAATGATGCATGCAAACACAGCGCATGAGCTTCGTAACGCCCACATCCAGAACACACACACTCCCACCTCTGTATGGTAGTCCCGTCCGTACATAAAATCAAAGAAATCACAAATCGGGTGAAAATAATTGAAACTCAAACTACGTTTGTAAAACTAGTGCCGTTCGAATAGGGCTTAAGAACCAGTTCTTGATTCCCACTTTAAAATTGACATGACACTCTTTCTCTCCAAGAGGAAGATGCACATAAAATCTAGTTCACTTCCCTTTATACAGAGTCCCTAAAACAGGGGTGTCCATTCCTGCACCTGGAGGGCGACTGTCCTGCAAAGTTGAGCTCTAACCCCAATTAAACACACTTGAACCAGCTAATCAAGCTCTTACTATGCAAACTTCCAGGCAGGTGTGTTGAGGCAAATTGGAGCTAAACTCTACAGGACAATGGCCCTTTGGGACCGAGTTTGGACACCCCTGGCCTAAAAGGACATTTAAAGGGATAAATTTATATTTCAGTGATTATGCATTCTGTTCACTTGCAAAACGTTTGTGATGGAAATAGGTTGCAGATAAATATATACTGTACTGTATTGAATGTTTTGCAAAAGAACGTATACTATATTCTGTATTATACAGGTGCTGGTCATATAATTAGAATATCATCAAAAAGTTGATTTATTTCACTAATTCCATTCAAAAAGTGAAACTTGTATACTATATTCATTCATTACACACAAACTGATATATTTCAAATGTTTATTTCTTTTAATTTTGATGATTATAACTGACAACTAAGGAAAATCCCAAATTCAATATCTCAGAAAATTAGAATATTACTTAAGACCAAGAAAGGATTTTTAGAAATCTTGGCCAACTGAAAAGTATGAACATGAAAAGTATGAGCATGTACAGCACTCAATACTTAGTTGGGGCTCCTTTTGCCTGAATTACTGCAGCAATGCGGCGTGGCATGGAGTCGGTCTGTGGCACTGCTCAGGTGTTATAAGAGCCCAGGTTGCTCTGATAGTGGCCTTCAGCTCTTCTGCATTGTTGGGTCTGGCATATCGCATCTTCCTCTTCACAATACCCCATAGATTTTCTATGGGGTTAAGGTCAGGCGGGTTTGCTGGCCAATTAAGAACAGGGATACCATGGTCCTTAAACCAGGTACTGCTAGCTTTGGCACTGTGTGCAGGTGCCAAGTCCTGTTGGAAAATAAAATCTGCATCTCCATAAAGTTGGTCAGCAGCAGCAAGCATGAAGTGCTCTAAAACTTCCTGGTATACGGCTACATTGACCTTGGACCTCAGAAAACACAGTGGACCAACACCAGCAGATGACATAGCGCCCCAAACCATCACTGACTGTGGAAACTTTACACTGGACCTCAAGCAACGTGGATTGTGTGCCTCTCCTCTCTTCCTCCAGACTCTGGGACCCTGATTTCCAAAGGAAATGCAAAACTTATTTTCATCAGAGAACATAACTTTGGACCACTCAGCAGCAGTCCAGTCCTTTTTGTCTTTAGCCCAGGCGAGACGCTTCTGACGCTGTCTGTTGTTCAAGAGTGGCTTGACACAAGGAATGCGACAGCTGAAACCCATGTCTTGCATACGTCTGTGTGTAGTGGTTCTTGAAGCACTGACTCCAGCTGCAGTCCACTCTTTGTGAATCTCCCCCACATTTTTAAATGGATTTTGTTTCACAATCCTCTTCAGGGTGCGGTTATCCCTATTGCTCGTACACTTGTTTCTACCACATCTTTTCCTTCCCTTCGCCTCTCTATTAATGTGCTTGGACACAGAGCTCTGTGAACAGCCAGCCTCTTTTGCAATGACCTTGTGTGTCTTGCCCTCCTTGTGCAAGGTGTCAATGGTCGTCTTTTGGACAACTGTCAAGTCAGCAGTCTTCCCCATGATTGTGTAGCCTACAGAACTAGACTGAGAGACCATTTAAAGGCCTTTGCAGGTGTTTTGAGTTAATTAGCTGATTAGAGTGTGTCACCAGGTGTCTTCAATATTGAACCTTTTCACAATATTCTAATTTTCTGAGATACTGAATTTGGGATTTTCCTTAGTTGTCAGTTATAATCATCAAAATTAAAACAAATAAACATTTGAAATATATCAGTCTGTGTGTAATGAATGAATATAATATACAAGTTTCACTTTTTGAATGGAATTAGTGAAATAAATCAACTTTTTGATTCTAATTATATGACCAGCACCTGTACTTTGAAAAACGTTTAAAATACACTGCAAAATTGGTTAAATCCCCCTTAAGTAAACTGGGATTAATCTGCAGACTACTGTAGTGTTTTCTGTGCTAATTTTCAGGGAAAATCTGTGGAATTCCACTAAATGAATGGTGTTAAACTGGGTTAAATGAAACTGTGAGTGCTACACTCTACCAGAATTAGTCCAAATATCTATTAAACAAACAAGCAAGGGATGGGACGTCTGTATAATTTTATGAGGCACTGAAATTCTATATAAATCTGTGGCACTTCTGCAGATTCTTGGTGGGCCTCATAACATGTCATACTAACTTACTGTGTTGCTGCATGTTCTGTAGCGGATGTTTCTGCCTTCACAGTTCCTGTCGAACAAACACAAAACAACAAAATCAGATATGTTACATAGTCATTGTTCTTCTTTGCGGTACAGCTGCTCTGTCTTTTGTATCGAGGGGAAAGGATACACCCTACTATTTGTCCCTACAGAAATCATTTTTAGACCTGCTCCTGATCATTTTTTCCCACTCGTTTGCGAGGTTCTTTGTCTGCTTGTGTGATTCTTGAGAACATAAAATGAATGCATGCAACAGCTTATCAAAAAAATAAATTCCTTCGACAAAACATATTTTCCACTGTCAAATATTTTGCACTTAGATTGCCAGTCAGGTAATAACTACAACACTGTCAAGCCAGTAGACGTGCATGAAAAACAACAACAACAACAATAATAATAATAAAAAAGGAAATTATTTGCAACTTGTGATTATCTCTGATGGCACCAAAAAGCGTGAATGCAACTACAGCTGTATGAAATAAGCAGCAATGTGTTTTGAGAAAAGGATGTTTAGAAACAGAAATACAAAGAAAACCAGACAAAAGGACAACAGGATATTGGCTTTCTAAATGTCCTATTACCTCAGCCTAAAAACATTAGCCTATCATATTTTAGCTTATTAATTCCGTTCAGAAAAGCAGCAGTCACCCTAAACAGAAAAGGTTCACATCACAAGACTTCTGAGGGGTGGAAGGAAGATGCAACCAGACTGTTATTAAGATCGGAATCTTTCTCTGCAATCATCCTGCCCTTGAGCGAAACCATTTCGAATGGAATACTAGCTTATATTTTGAGAATACTGCAGAGTATGCACTGCATCCTGCATACTATTTTTTTTTTTTTTTTTAAAAGTAGTAAGTCAAAAATAGAACAGGGCATCAGTAAATTGTCAGGTATTTGTTTTGTTGTGTTGCGCCATGCCGCATCCAGTGTAGACAGCATTACTGATTATAATGGGTTCTGTTTGCTTTTGTCGTGTCACGTCACTTGCGTCTGGTGTAGACATGGTATAAGGTAAAACAGCAAGAATTATGTATATATGTTATAAACACTATGCTACATCGTTGTAACATGACCTCACTACATTTGCCGCATGTTTAATTCAGCAAGAGGTGCCCAGTGTAGGAATACACAATATATCAGTCACCATATCGGTATCGGCCAATATATGTTCATTCTTAACGTTATCATTATCGGCCCAATAAGAAAATTTGGCCGACATATTAAAGCCAATAAATAATGGATTAATTTTCCTTCAGCTGAGACACTTCAGATGCGCGCTGTTCACCATGATGGTTTTGAATTGTTTGAAATATGATTGAACCCAAAAAGGAAAATACTGTTAAGTTCAACATGTGCACTGCAAATATAGGCTACATAAAAGTATAATAATATAATATTACATAATTATAATTGTGTGCTTAGGACATGGTGAGACTTTTGTTTTTTTCTCAAAAATTATATATCAATTTGGATTTGGATTTATCGGCCAATATATTGGTTATCAGCTTTCAAATATAAAAAATTATCAGTTATCGTATCGGCCAAAATTTTCATATCGGTGCATCCCTAGTCCAGTTATCATCCACTAGCAGAATGAATTTTTGTGTAAATTGTTTGTAAATGAATGTGAATGAATTGTTCTGATGAAAATGAGAGTTGAAAACTGTTCAACTTTGGATAAAACGCAGCGCTCTCATCACGGTCACTTTTTACTTAGTCCAGCGTAGCCAGACCTTCAGATTGACGGCAGACTCCATAGCAGCTTTCATTGGCTAAGAACTGCCCAGGGGTCGTCTGACTGACATATAAAGCAACCAATCACAGTTTGTTTTGTTCCACATCATGTTTACGGGTCTATGTCCATACAATAACAGACTGGTATGTGAAACTCTTAAGCCGCGTTTCCACCGCATTAACTTTCCCTAGGAACAAGGAATTTTGTGGTGGTACTCGGTGTTTTTTTTTTTTTTTTTTTTTTTTGTGGTGGTACTTTTTCAAAGTTCCGGAACTTTCGTGGGTGGGACTTGGGCGCTGAACATGCTGATTGGTTGAGTTCACGCAGCATTTTGATTGGTTGACTCCATGCAGCATTTTATTTCAACCATTGTTTTTCTAAAGTCTGTTGCGGTGCATGCAGTAAGAGTTGTTTGCTATTCAAATCAACAATGGAGTTTAAAAAATACGATAGATGGACAGACGACGAGGTTCAGGCTTTATTAAGCTTATATGCGGAGGACGAAATCCAGCAGGAACTGGAAAGTCACCCGTCACTTACGTCACCAGACTATCATCACGATACTTAAAGGGTTAGTTCATCCAAAAATTATGTCATTAATTACTCACCCTCATGTTGATCCACACCCGTAAGACCTTCGTTCATCTTCGGAACACAAATTAATATATATATTTTTTTAAATCTGATGGCTCAGTAAGGCCTGTATCGCCAGCAATAACACTCCCGTTTTCAATGCCCAGAAAGCTACTAAAAACATATTTAAAACAGTTAATGTGACTACAATGGTTCAACCTTATTATTATAAAGCGACTAGAATACTTTGTGTGCGCCAAAAATAACAAAATAGTGACTTTATTCAACAATATCTAGTGATGGGCGATTTCAAAACACTGCTTCATGAAGCTTCAAAGCTTTATGAATCTTTTGTTTCGATTCAGTGGTTCAGAGCGCCCCCCAGTGGTGAACCATTGCAATTTCAAAACACTTATGACGCAACAAAGCCTTGTTTACTGAAATCATTTGATTTTGGTGCTCTGAACCACTGATTCGAAACAAAAGATTCGTAAAGCTTTGAAGCTTCATGAAGCATCGTTTTGAAATCACTAGATATTGTTGAATAAAGTCGATATTTTGTTTTTTTGGCACACAAAAAGTATTCTCGTCGCTTTATAATATAAAGGTTAAACCACTGTAGTCATATGAACTGTTTTAGATATGTTTTTAGTAGCTTTCTGTGCATTGGAAAAAGGGAGTGTTATTGCTGGCGATGCAGGCCTTACTGAGTCATCGAATTTTATCAAAAATATGTTCATTTGTGTTCTGAAGATGAATGAAGGTCTTACAGGTGTGGAACAACATGAGGTTGAGTAATTAATGACATCATTTTCATTTTTGGGTGAACTAACCCTTTAAGACCGCTATAGAAACACAGCTAGCAATAGGTCTGGGGGAAAAAACGTTCCTGGGACAAATTATTCCGGATAATTTCGGTGGAAACGTGGCTTTAGATGTATTTTAAAGAGTCTATGCCATGAACTTTACATACTTCACATACTTTTGAAAATCCAGAGTTTAGTTGATTCTGGTAAGCACTCATTTACACATTCGTAAACACGATGTCTTTTTTTTTTTATCCATGAGGGGGTTTGGCATCACGGCATCTTTATTTCCAGGTGGACCGTTAAAAAACATGACACACGTCTCCCGGAAATCCCATAGAATTCAACCAATCAGATGACGACTTTGAAACTCCTGAAGTGTTTCCAATTTTGTGTGCTGTATTCATCAGACGTTCAGCCAACGGTCTGTGGCCACGACGTCTGAGGCTGAGTATACTTTTACCCAGCCGTCCAATCACATTGGAGGAGGGGCGGGACAATTACTACTCCGAGCAATCGTTCTTATTGCACAACGACTGAACAACAATGGAGAAGTTAATATTGCTGGTTACTGCACTTTTGTATTCAGTAATATTCTTCAAAATGAGATAGTAGTAACACATTACTGTCGTGGATATTTCAAATCATCATAGCAAACAAAGCGTCTCAGCTGGAAAAACGCTGCGCCTCCAAAGCGCTCTCAAGCGCCACCAACTGGCCGTTTTCAGAAGAGCACCAGGTGCTTTTTCAGCTTGCTAAAAACGCTTTGGTGGACCTGCGTTAACTGAATATTTATTACTGGCCATATGGCCTTTTAGTCTCTTGCATTTATGCATTATACTGGTGTCAGAGTTATGTTCTGTTTTCTGTTTCATTGTGTTTTCAGTGTTCCTGTCATTTGACCCAGTTTTCCCAGTGTGTTTGATTGTTGCATTCTGTTCACCTCTTGTCTAATTAATTAACTCATTAGTTCCTTTTTTGGTCTTGTATACATTCTCCTTGTGTTCCTGAGTTCATTTGTCCTGTCTAGATCTAAACTGAAGTCCGTTTTCCTGAGTGAGTTTGGATTAAAGACTGTTCTTCTGATTTATTTGTCTTTGTGTGCTTTATACCAATACAACACGTGACAACTTGAGCCAATAATGAGAAGGGAGCATAATTTTCATCATCATTACTCCAGTCTTTAGAGTCACATGATCCTTCATAAATCATTCTAATATGATGATTTGTTGTTTCCAGAAACATTTATATATATATATATATATATATATATATATATATATATATATATATAATATAAAGCTTTTGTCACTTTTGATCAATTTAATGTGTCCTTGCTGAGTGAAAGTGTTACTTATATTATAGTATATTAATAAAAGGATTACTGCAATGTATTTCATAATGCATCACAAGTATGTGTTTTTATTAGCTTAAACTCTTAATCCCAGTTCAGCTTTCTCTTTCAGGTTAACTACGGCCTGAGTTGTCTCCACTCCAAACCATAGATGTCTGTTATTTCTACTCCAGTGCTCTTTAACAGGTGCTCTGGCCTGTGTGCAAGCGATATTGCTCGGATGCTACGATTCAGAAAGAGAGCCTTTGTTCGCTGACCACATAATCAACTGTGGAATCACTTCCAGATCTTCTTGTAATCAGCAGAACCCAATCACAACACAAGCTGGCCCGCTGCTCGAGCGCTTCTAAAGTTCTACTGACAATAAACAAAAGGAGGAAGAGAGCGGGGGTTATTCCAGTAGCACACGGCAAACTCATGATGGTCTGTTTAATATCGCAAAGACTTTATCTGTGCAAGACATTTTTCTGTGGATGAAATAGCATCAAATCAGATTTGTTATTGAATTTGATATTGGAAAAAAACTTTTGATTGAGTAATACAAGATTTTCTTTTGTATAAATCCCTAAACCACGTGTCAAACAAACTCAAGAACCCTATAAACTTAAGAGCTACTACAGAAATGCAGAAAAGCTTGACTAAAGACATATCAAAACCGTTTAAAAGTTTGGGGTCAGTAAGATTATTTTTGTTTGTTTTGTTGAAAGAAATTATACTTTTATTCATCAAGTACACATTAAAAGTGACAGTAAAGACATTTATAATGTTTATTTATAATAAATGCTGTTATTTTGAACTTTCTATTCATTAAAGAATCCTGAAAAAAGTAAAAAAAAAAAAAAAATTTAAATATTAAGCAGCACAACTGTTTTCAACATTGATAATCATCATATTATAATGATTTCTGAAGGATCATGTGACACTGAAGACTGGAGTAATGATGCTGAAAATTCAGCTTTGATCACAGGAATAAATTACACTTGACAATATATTGAAATAGAAAACAGCTAAATTGTAATAATATTTCACAATATTACTGTTTTACTGTATTTTTGATCAACTAAATGCAGCCTTGGCGAGCAGAAGATATTTCTTTAAAAAAATATTAAAAATCTTGCAAAAACTGTTGAAGGGTATTGTACATTGAGGCACCGTTATTCAAAGTGACTTAAAAACCCATATGCATTTTGTTTGAATGTTCTCGGGAAAAAATAATCCTCACACAGGAAGCAGTTAAATGCAAATCATTGAGAGCAATTTAACGTTGAGGGTCAGTAGAAGCATTTCCAAAAAGGCCCGAAGCGTAATTGGCCTTTTCTCTTGTTTTCAGTTGGATCTAACCGGTCAATTAGCTCTAAATGAGTATTGCGGCTTAAATGACGCGTGACTTCCATTTTCTTTGAGTATTGCTTTAGCTATTGGCATCTACCCTCCAGCAATGAAGTAATGGGCAGTGAGCTAAAAAATCATAATTGTGTCCAAAATGATAAAAAAAAAAACAGATATCTATCCCAATTTTAATATGCAGAGACAACCCATTCATTGGGTGATTTCCACAAAGAGTGTAAACACTGTGGCGCTATCAAAATATTGCTCTGTTCTTAGTGAGGTCTGACACACCTGGAGAGAGCTATCCGTTAGCATTCCCATTCATTTCAATGGCAGAAAGTACGTAATTTCACTCTCGGGTCAAATTACCTGAGCCGTAAAAAGCATGTGAC
Source organism: Elopichthys bambusa (assembly GCA_037101425.1). NCBI lineage: Eukaryota > Metazoa > Chordata > Actinopteri > Cypriniformes > Xenocyprididae > Elopichthys > Elopichthys bambusa. The sequence goes on from CM074432.1 coordinate 3,184,262, forward strand.
TAATCACTCTGGAGCAGTAAAATACATAATGGCAGCGTTAACTGGCTAACGACACCATAAGAATACACATACGAAAATACTTCACTAGTAACTATACTGGGCTATGACGTCAAATGCAGCAGAAATAAGTCACAACTTCAAAGAGTACTCCACATATAGTAGATGTTACCGGTAAAACATTAGCAATTTATAGTATATGCTGCTAGCGAAAAAAAAAATATTTTATCAGAATATCAATGGAAGTGTCAATGGAAAACGTCTCAGGTTACGTATGTAACCATGGTTCCCTGAGAAGGAACGAGATGCTGCGTCAAGCGCTTTGGGAACGCCTCTGCGTGACTGCGTCATGAAGCACATGTGAAATCAGTCCAATGGCATGACGAAACGTCATAGGCGGGTGACATCATGACCAGGAAACTATAAAGCACACCTGAACCAAACAGTGTCAGCTTCTGAAAGGTCGAAGTAAGTCTGTTACAGGCATGCCGGGAGTATGGCAATGTGACGCAGCGTCCCTCTCAGGGAACCATGGTTACATATGTAACCTGAGACTTTCCCTTTCAAGGGAACTCGTGCTGCGTCAAACGCTTTGGGAACGAAATACCCACGCCGTCATAAAACCAAATGCCTGTCTGTGTGAAATCGTGATGCACACACTAAGACACGAGCACTCGTGACCCCGGGGTCGAGGCCAGGTCCAGGTTATAAAACCTGACGAATGCGTGCGGCGAAGACCATCCTGCCGCATCACACACCTCCTGAAGGGAGACTCCATAAAGCAAAGCCAAAGAGGCAGCCATACTCAGAGTAGAGTGGTCTCAGACCATAAGAGGTGACGGTTGGCCGGCCGACTCGTAGGCAAGTGAGATAGCCTCAACTATCCACTTACTTAAGGTTTGCTTAGATGCAGGGTGCCCTTTACGTGGGGACCCGAAACACACAAATAACTGATCAGATTTACGCCACAGGGCAACTCTGGGCAGAAACAAGAAGACTTTAACCATGCCCGGACCGAAGTCCAAACAAGAAGGAGAGACCGAAAGAGCTTGAAGGTCTCCAATTCTCTTAAGAGACGAAATAGCAAGAAGAAACAGAGTCTTGAGAGTGAGGAACTTCATGGACAGGCCTTCCAAAACTATGGCCAAATCCCAAGTTGGAACTCTCTGACATGCCGCAGGTCTTAGCCTCAAAGGAAGCCTACCATGGAGGAAGTGAGTTACCCATGGATGTCTTCCAAATGAAGCACCATCTAAAGGGGTGTGGTAAGCAGAAATGGCTGCCACATACACCCCCAATGTGGATGGGGATAACCCTGATGAGAACCTATCTTGAAGGAACTCCAGAACTGTACCAACCGGGCAGTTAGCAGGGTCCAACATACGACCTCTACACCATGAAGAGAACACGTTCCATTTCAGAGAATATAACCTCCTTGTGGAGGGAGCTCTGGACTGGAGTATGGTCTCCACCACCTCGGCACACTTTTCTTTGCATTTAGCCATGACCCCAACAACTTCATGTGGGCCAGAACAGCATGTCAATGCTGAACCACCAACTCTTTTGATTGTGCCAGGATCAACCAGTCATCTATGTAGTTAAACACACGGATGCCCTGGAGTCGCAACGGAGCCGGAGCTGCATTCACGCATTTTGTGAAGGTGTGGGGTGAAAAAGCTAGGCCAAATGAGAGAACCCGGTATTGGTACGCTTCGCCCCCTAAAGCAAACCTCAGGAACTTCCTGTGTTGAGGAAGGATGGAGATATGAAAATATGCGTCCTTCAGATCTATCGTGACAAACCAGTCCTAGGACTTGATCTGTGACATGATTTGTTTCAGAGTGAGCATTCTGAACTTGAGCTTCTTGACAGTAAGATTTAGTAGGCGCAGATCCAGAATAGGACGCAACCCCCCATCCTTTTTTGGAACTATGAAGTACCAGCTGTAAAACTCTGACTCCCTGCTGGGAGAGGGAACCCGTTCTAAAGTTTCTTTTCGCAAGAGAGTCTGTACTTCTTGTTTCATAACCAAAGCCTGCTCGGAGCTCACCTCAGTGACCAAAATCCCGTTGAACCTGGGTGGTTGCAACCCGAACGGAATTCTGTACTTAAATTCTATTGTGTGCAGGACCCATTGAGATACATTTGACAGAAGTTTCCACGTTGCCAGAAAATCTACTAAGGGTATCAGTCTCTCGAGACTGACCTCTTGTGTCTGGTGTGTGACCAGCTTGATGTCCTGAAACGGCGAACCGGCAGGGAACAACCGAACTGGCCGCTTTTAACCCCTCCTCGGAGGGAGCGAACATCCCAGCGCCACTACGTTTCCGGGTGGACACTGAGATATGTGTTCGCTGAGAACCGCTGCGCCCTGAAGCACACGAGGTGGCAGGGTTGTCAGAACGGCCCCCTGAGGGCACCGAGGGGAGATGGGCACTGTATAATGAGGTGGAAACTGACTCACCCTGGAGGGGACTGCCCTCAGAAGCCCGACACCACTGGCGTCAGGACTTCTTTCCCAAAGCCTCTGGATAATGACGGTCCTCAGATCCATCTTACCCTTGGAAGGCTTCGGTTGTGAATGCTGCCCCGCCCCCCCAGTCTTTCTGTGGGGGAGCATAGGAAGCAACGCCCACTTTCTGTTGTGCCCTGTGTGAAGAGCTCATACTCGGCTGGGACCTGAAAGCGGCAGGGAAGGAACTTTTGGAATGCCGCCGCCTGTTTCTTAGCTTCCTGAAATCTCTCGACAACTGTGTTGACTGAGTCGCCGAAGAGGTCAGGCGGTGTGTGAGAGGGGCATCCAAAAGTAAATATCTATCACGGTCTTTCATTTCCGCGAGCTTGAGCCACAAATGCCTCTCCGTGGCCCGATTGACTTGGCGGTCTCCTTGGCCTGATAAGTTTGCAAGATGGACATAGTGTGTAAACAAGCCGCTGCCTGACCTACAGCTGAGTATGCTTTACCCACTAAAGCTGATGATGTTCTTAGTGGCTTAGTGGGTAACTTCGGGGCTTTTAGAGAAGATGCAGACTCAGGGGAGAGATAGCTTGCAAGCGTCTCTTCCACCTGAGGCATCTCCCCATAACCATGCCTTTTCAGCCTTACTATATTGCTGTAATTCGATGTTTGCAGACTGAACACCCGATAGGAAGCGGGTTTATTCCAGGACCTCGACACCTCAGTGTGGAGGTAGGGAAAGAAAGGCAAGCCCCAGCAAGGAGGTTGTGACCTAGACAGTAAGAAGCGTTCGTTTAATAAACTGGACTGATGAGCTTCTTGTTTTTCGGCTGGCCAGCTGATGTTTAATCTAGCAACAGCACGAGTCACAACACAGCTGGTGCTCCTCATAAGCTTGTGTGTGAGGTGGCGAGTCCTCAACATCACAAGCATCGATACTAACAGCATCTAATTCCTCAGAACTAGATCGTGTGAGCTTTCGCTGTGCCTCAGGAGCAGCAGGACCCAAGCCACGGGGAAGGCGAGCTGAAGGGCCTTCCTCAAAAAGTGCCCAGCGGGAGCAGAGCGTCTTGAGAGACAGCTGTTCACAACGCTCGCAGCCAGCCCCCTCGAGGGCTGCCTGGGCATGCTCCGCTCCAAAACAAACAACGCAAAGCTCATGTGTATCCCCACCCATGATGTAACGAGGGCAGGGAGTAACACACGGTCTAAACTGTTGCTTGCTCGTCATTAACTTTTTTTCTTATATATATGATATATGAGAGACAGACAACACCAAATAAGACACACGATTTCACAGAAAGCACTTACTGAAGACACAGAAGCTGACATTGTTTGGTTCAGGTGTGCTTTATAGTTTCCTGGTCATGACGTCACCCGCCTATGACATTCCGTTGTGCCATTGGACTGATTTCACATGTGCTTCACGACGCAATCACGCAAAGCGCTTGACGCAGCGTGAGTTCCCTTGAAACAAAATCGTGTAATTGCAAGTCTAAATCTTAAAGCTCTTTAACAGGAGCTGTGGCCTATGTGCGAGAGATATTGCTTGGATGCTGTGATTGTCTGTCAAGACGACAGAATAACCAAGGATGAAATGCTCCCTCTAGAGTTCATTTCTCTAGTGAATTGATATGCTGTGGACACTAAATGACTTGCCTGTGGTAAATGTAATGCTATGTGAGATATTATTCTCAAGCTGTTTTATTGATGTCTTTTCGCGAGTGAAACACTGGTTGAGAGATTATACTTAAACATATCTATGCATACATTTGTTCTTCTTCTTTTGCTCTTTTTCCTGTTGTGGTGGTTAGCAAACAGCATTACATTACCATGCACGCCCCCTTCTGGACTGGAGTGTGAATCGCCTGTCACTGACTATATTCGTCGTCTGACTGTATGCACTGAACCGTGACACCAGTACCGTGACAGTTTGGAACAAATACATGTACTGCTACACCCCTAGAGGGCAGGCTTTTATTTTAGCTCACCACCTCTCCATCCCTCGCTCATAGCACACTGATGATTGTAGAGGAGTGGTTAAGGACATTCAACCCAAACTGATGTCATCAGAGAAGGTATTTTGATTTCATGACGACTTTAAATGCTTGAGCTCTTAAATCAAAATGGATTCTTATTGGCTGTCAATGTTTTTGTTGTTCATCAGCTGGAAAAATTCGTTCTGAAAGTGATTCCAATGATATTGTTTCTCTGTGCCGTTATCGTTGTAGTTGTGGGGTGGAATTTGCTATTCTATTATATTAAGAAGGTTTTTAGAACTATATCTTTATCGTTATCATTATCCTTGGTGTGCACAGGCCTTTAGATAACCTGAGAAAAACAGACAGTCCCGCCCCAAACGAACGCTATTGGTTGAGCCAGATTCGTGTTGGGCTGGTCAAGCAAACAGCAATATTTTAATAGTGCCACAGTGTTTACACTTTTCAGGAGAAACATCAAATAAATGTCATATTAAGCTGGGATAGGACAAAGTATTTCAACACAAAAAAGACAAGTTTACGATTACAAAGTTAAACATAATGTTCAAGAAACTAAAACTGGCTAAAAACAAAACAACCCAATTAGCATTTCAAGATGAATATTATACCCAGAAAACGCACGTTGCTGTATCCATGAATCATTCAATTCTCTCGGCTTCATTTTAATGACAACGGATTATTTAATATATTCTAAATCATGTAAATTATGCACATGCATAATTAATGCTATGTGTACTAACATTATTACTTGAGGAACAAAACCTCTTCTTTGCTTCAGAAGGACAAAAACAAGGCAGAAATAGAAGTTGAATTACAAGGAGAGAGAGAGAAAGACACTTAAATCCAAAGTGTCTGTCATGTTTTCCATTCTTTCTGGAAACGAAGCACTTCTCTGTCCTCTCGCTGAGGTCAGTGTTAACAACGAGTGGTCTGACATCACAATGACAGATGTCTGCCTGTTGATGACTGAAATCAACTGTTGTACTGTCATACAGTTCAATTCAACAAATACAGATAATTTTACTGTGCTCTTGTCTGTAGAAAGAGCTGCAGTATTTGGAAAAACCTGGCCAAAAGACATCGGCCTCTAAACAAGAAAAGTGAATTTAGTTATCAGAAAAGCATCATTTGTTTGCAAATGCCACTTGATTTGATATTTTGTATGGATTTTAAAACTGAAATGTCTAAATACTTTTTGGAGCAACTGTACACTATAGAGATTTAGATTTACACTGTTAGATTTATGACAAAAAGGCAGTTGTGGTTGCCAGAAATTCACAGTAAAAAAATACAGGGACCATTTCTGGTACTATGGGATGGCATGACAGCATATTTCACAACTTATAGCCGTATATTGCATTAAATGATATGTTCAAGTTTTACTTAAACTACCAAATTTGGTGTTTTATCTTAAAATGTACTGATACCCACCATGGTAAAATAGAAAACCGCTTTGATGAATCAAAGCAAATTATAGGTGGCCTGCCCATAAAACAAGGCCAAGACTCGTATAGAGACAGTGCACAGGGTCAAACACACAAAACCTTATCAGGCTAACACACATGACACTGCAATAAACATTAAAGAGTCCTTGATATTGTTTTTGGGGTCAATTAGAATAGGTTTGAATGTTCAAAAAACACATTATTTTTCACATACTTTACATTGTTGCAGCTCCTCTCTTCCCAGTCTGTCAGTAACACTCTGTTTAGTTCCTGTTTCTATGAAGCCCCTCTTTCTGAAAAGCACATTGTGCTCTGATTGGTCGGCTGGAGCAGTGTGTTGTGATTGGTCAACTGCTTCGAGTGTGTTTGGGAAATGTCAAGCCCTATACCATAACCACGAGTTTAAACACACTTTTTTTTGTGTGTATGTCTTGGGTGGGAATTATTTAAATGAGGAATATTGTGACATGTTTGTTTCCGGAAGAAAACTCAAAACTACAATTTAGGAAGCTAGTTATTCTAGTTTATACATTTTTAAATATGCATATTTTTCTTACAAAGACGCATCGCTTCAGAAGGCCTTTATTAACCCCCTGGAGTCGTGTGGATTACTTTTATGATGGATGGATGCGCTTTTTTGGGCTTCAAAATCTCAGTTACTATTCACTCCTATTATAAAGCTTGGAAGAGCCAGTATATTTTTTAATATAACTTTGATTGTGTTTGGCTGAAAGAAGAAAGTCATATACACCTAGGATTGCTTAAGGGTGAGTAAATCAATGGATTTTTATTTATTTATTTTTTTTTTTTTTTAGTGAACTAACCCTTTAATGCATTACTGATAGCAAAAATAAGAAGAAACAAAACTAATTTAAATATGTGATGTGGCACATAAGGACTTCAGGGAATGTCCTTTTACTGTTTTTCACTGTAAGTTATATGGTAATTCATAGTTTTTACTTGAAATCAACATAAATTTGACAGTATTTTACTGTAAAATTACATTTAATGCAATGTTTTTCACTGTATAGTACATGATTTTAACAGGTTTTTTTATTTAGCAATGTACCTACAGTGGTTTAAAGGTTTAAAGGAAGGCTTAGTGTTCGACAAGTCACTAAGATATGGATGCTTCTGTGTGTGTGTGTGTGCTCACTTACACTCCGTTGAGACACCTGCGTAAAGAATATGAGGCTCCGCCTCCACAGGTACGAGAACAGTCACTCCACGTGCCCCAGGCATCCCAACCAGTGTCCTTCTCCTCATCTGAACGGGTCGTTCTTGAGGACTGCAAGACAAAAAAACACCAACATTTAAACATGTACTACTTACAGTATTAAGCAGTACAACCGTTTGATAATAATTCAACATTGATAATAATGATGAATGTTTCTTGAGCAACAAATCATCATATTAGAATGATTTCTGAAAGATCATGTGACACTGAAAGACTGGAGTCATGATGCTGAAAATTCAGCTTTGCCATCATGGGAATAATTTACATTTGAAAAGATATTAGAATAAAAAAATAAATAAAAACTGTAATTGTAATAATATTTCACAATATTGCTGTTTTTACTGTATTTTTTATCAAATAAATGCAGCCTTGGTGAGCAGAAGAGACTTTTGACCGGTGGACGAATGTCTTTGGTTAATGAAAAAAAAGGACAAAGGAAAGATATTGCATATTAAGCTGTTCAATGATGCCCTCTACTTGTAGATCTCAGGTTTCTCCACTTTTGACCTGAAAAATCGCATCGTTCTCAGTTGTAAATGTTATTGCTGGACAAACATTTTTAGAAGAAAAACACTAATTCATTCTCCAGTTTTATTTATGTTCTGTCACCCACCTATCCATTGAGTTCCTTCACTTTTCCCACCAGTAAATCCCACTTGGACACCATCAACACACTGACCTTGAACATTAGCTGAGCTCCTCGTGTTCCAGAATACTTTTGCTTGATTTCTTTACCCACTCAAACTCATGTGTGTTGATACAATTCATACAGCAAAATATACTAACGTCTAGCTCTGACTGCCTTTTTATTTGGTGTCAAATCAATTGAAGCTCACATTTACTGACCTCAACCTCCCATATGTCTGATCTAAAAGCAGCCAAGACTGTAATGAAGCAATAAGACACGAGAGACTCTGACTCGTGTCGTGTCTAAGAACAACTCTGTTCTGAAATCTCATTTACATACATATTAATGTGAGTTTGACATCACACAGTGCCATTTTAAATATGCAATGAATGAGATTCATGTGCTGCAGTGGAGGACAAGATTTTCAGTGAATAACAACCAGTTTTCTTCAAATATTTCAGTTCGTTGTTCAGACAGTTTGTGTATCAAATCAATTAATCCTTTCTGAATAAAACTATTAATTTCTTCCAAAAAAAAAAAAAATCTAAATCCTACTGACCCCAAACTTTTGAGCAGTAGTGTACATCCATTTGAAAAAGGATAATGTGCAGTTGTTCTGTGGGAAAGGCAGATTTCTTCCTGCATTCTGCAAATTCTTGCTCATTTTCGTTTGGAAAATGTAACATCTCTGCTTGTTCAGTTCTATTACCACGAATGTGTGTGTAGAGGCTTTCTTAATTTCACATGTTGGACCGCAGTCCTAGTTAAACAGTCCGTCAGTGATTGCCAATGAAAACAGGCTAGCAGCGGTGGGCTTTGACTAGCTAACCTCGCAGCGGTGATGGGATGTCAGCTTTTACAATGATCTAACAGCGATCCATTTCCCCGAAGACTAAACTTTCCAGTCAAGAGCGATTCTGTAAATTGGTCTCAGATTAAATTTCGAATCCCTATTGTTTTAAAAGTTACTATCGCAGGTTCTTCTTCTATAAGACTTCCTGATGGGCAGCAAATCTTTATGGTTTTTTCTCCAGGCATGCCAGGTAGAACAGCACCCAGTTTACTCCTGTCTCATCTCATCACAAACCTCTCACATGAAAATGGGACTGGAAGAGATCACATCAATGCTTTAGAGGAGAAATCAACACTCATTTAGCACCTACACTGAAGCCTGTTGGCTAATGCTAGCTAGAGGTTAGCTTAGGGCTTGACAACCATAGCTAATGAAACCTGAAATGTTTATAAATAATGGTACTCACACAGACATTACATAGAGCTAGAAATATTAATTTTCTGCTACAGTTTATAGGCCAAATTTAAGGCCTAAAGACCTTTTGTTAGGCTTATAGCGAAAGAATGCTTTATAGTAAATTTATAATATGCATTCAAAAAATATATGTATTGTAAATTACACAAGGCAGTTTTTGCATTAACTGTTTCTCCAATTCGTTGTTGGAATATAATCATTTACACAGTGGCTGTCATAACTTGTTTTCATAATGGATTTATTTAGGCCTTACAGGTTAAGTAAAATATAATTAATATACAGGCTAATATAGTGCATATTATTTAGCGAAACCGTTCATTTCTCTAGCGAACTAACAAGCTGTGGACACTGAATGGCTTTTCTGAGGTAAATGTAATACTATGTGACATAATGTTTACAAACTGTTTTACTGACATCTTTCAGCGGTTGAAACACTGATTGCACGATTACACGAGATATGATACATTTCAGTAAGTTGTACTGTATCTTTCAACATACCTTCATGTTCATTCTGTAGTAGTGAAGAGGAAGAGACGATCGCGTTCATTTGCGCTCCGCGCTGCCGTTTGAACTGAGGCGCAAAGCGATCTGTCACGCCACATCAAAAAAAGCGTTAAAACGGCATCTATTGTTCGAATTTCGTGATAAAATGGTCAGAATTTGAAAGATTTCTAATCGAAAGTAACAAAACACAGAGCTTATTGTGATTATTGGTGGTTAATGCTGGACGAATACATGTAGCATTACACCCCTAATATATATATATATATATATATATATATATATATATACACAGTATCTCACAAAAGTGAGTACACCCCTCACTTTTTTAGCAAACATTTTAGTATATCGTTTCAAGCGACAATACTATAGAAAGTGTATATACTTTAGAGTAGTCAATGTGCTGCTTGTATAGCAGTACAGATTTACTGTCCTCTAAAAATAACTCAACATACAGCCATCATTGTCTAAATAACTGGTAACAAAAGTGAGTACACCCTAAGTGAACAAGTCAAAACTGTGTCCAAAGTGTCAATATTTTGTGTGAGCACCACTGTTATCTAACACTGCCTTAATCCTCCTGGGCATGGGATTCACCAGAGCTGCACAGGTTGTTGCTGGGATCCTCTTCCACTCCTCCATAATGACATCACAGAGCTGCTAGATGTTAGACACATGGTGCTTCTCCACCTTTCGCTTGAGGATGCCCCACAGGTGCTCAACAGGGTTCAGGTCTGGAGACATACTTGGCCACTCCATCACCTTCAGCTTCCTCAGCAAGGCAGTTGTCATCTTGGCGGTATGTTTAGGGTTGTTATCATGTTGGAAAACTGCCGTTCGGCCCAGTTTCTGAAGGGATGGCATCATGTTCTGCTTCAGAATGTCACAGTACATGTTGGAATCCATGTTTCCCTCAATAAAGCGCAGTTCTTCAGGCCCAGCAGCACTCATGCAGCCCCAGACTATGATGCTACCACCACCATGCTTGACTGTAGGCAAGACACAATTTTCTTGGTACTCCTCACCAGGGCATCGCCACACATGCTGGACACCATTTGAGTCAAACAAGTTTATCTTAGTCTCATCAAACCACAGGACATGGTTTTCAGTAATTCATGCTCTTGGACAGGTTGTCTTCAGCAAACTGTTTGCGGGCTTTCTTGTGAGCCAGCTTCAGAAGAGCCTTCTTTCTGGGACGACAGCCATGAAAACCAACCTGTTGCAGTGTGCAGCGTATGGTCTGAGCACTGACAAGCTGAAAATTTGCTTTTTTCAGCCGATACCGTGCATCTCTTATATATATATATATTACGATAATCATGATAATCGTGATATTCAAAGCATGAAATATTGACATCGTGTTAATTTAGGGTGTGACAATATACCGATATTGGCGATAACCACAATATTTAAAATGAATAGGACTCTTATGATATCATGACACGTAAATACTCCAGCGCCTGTACCTGGTTGACCTCTCAGATGGCAGTATTGCACCTTAACGCTAACACTTGTCAAACAAGAAGAAGATGCAACGCGCACACCTACTCCAAGAAGAACCATGTCGTCCGAGCGGGAGAGCGAGAGGCTCTGTCCACACCCGAAAAAAGTAAGCTCGACAGTATGGGAGTTTTCGGCTTCAAAGAAAACAGCACCTTAGACAGCCCAATCTGCAGAATTTGGGTGGCAAGGGTGGCAACACCACCAACCTTTTTACCCACCTCCGAGTCCATCACCCTGCAGATTACGCCATTTTACAGAGAGTTATTTTACTAGTCATGGAATGGGAAATGTTATATTAACCTGTTAATATAGTGATTTTCTGTTTATTTAAATAAAGCATGATTCTTTTAATAAGTACCGCGTTTTCTTTACTCGTCTTACTCAGTGTGATGTAGCAATGCATGCAGTTATATGGCTTCAAAATTCAAGATACACTGGCATTTTTGCCCCGACGAGTTTTTGTCATCATATCATATGATATTATGTAATTGTTACTATATCACATGAGCAAGAGTGCCATTTTCCCCAAATCAGCACAAATGCAATGTTCATTTAACTTATAAATGAATAAAATGAACATGAGTTAGATTTTAGACACAGTATTGTTAATATTATTATTTTTTTCTTTATTTCGCCAACGAAAATTTTCAATTTATCAACAGCAGAACAGAGTCCCCGTGCAACAGACATGTTCTTGTTATACTCACTGAATTCGCGTTTTGAACTAATCAGTTTAATTAATGATTAAACGACCCATTCAATAAAGACGGTCACTTGCTTCCTTCCTGAATTAATCAGTCATTTGAACAAATCGGTTGAATGAATGACTCGCTCACTCATTAAGACAGTGACTTGCTGCCACCTACTGGCAGTTTAGTTTCATATTTAAAGTACATTTTAATTAAAAAGTTAAAAAAAGAAAATTCCATATTTAAATAATTACGTTTATATAGACAAATTGTAAATATATTAATGCCACTTCTCATTCTGTGTCACCTCTGTATTGCAAAGATGGATTTTGTTGATAATGATTTCTTTTGATTGGTAACAGCCCTAATGTATGGGCTACTAGGCTAGTATTAATTTTTATATCTTTAGGTTTTAAAAGGGTATTAAAAAGCCTTAAATTTGACTGTGCAGCAACCCTAAAAAAGAAAAACTAAATAAGTAAAATGACTTATGAGTGAAATGACCCCCCCAAGAATTCTATAGATATCGCGATATATCGATATCGTGAATTATTTTGGCCACAATAACCAAGGTTACATGGGTCAAAAACAATGAAAACAATATCCTTTTTGCTGTGCATTTTGGCAGGGCAAGTAAAAATCTGAACCAAGCACAGGTAAATGTGACATTTATAAGATTGTTTTAAGTTATCTTAAATTAAAAGTTCTGACATTTTTTTTAAAGCCTAATAAATGTTAAGATTGAAAGCTTTCAATTATGTTGAATGGCTACAATTAATGAATAAAATGTATCAGTATTAGTATCAGTAATACTGGCCTTCATTCATAAAATGATGCCATTAAACAAGTATTTAATATATACTGTCTTAATGTTGTTTCTACATTAATTTGGAGATTAAATGTGAAATTATTACAATATAAAAATATATGAAAAACTTTAATGTTAGTTGTGATTAATCACGACGAATTACAGAAAAAGTGCGATTAATTAGTCAATTTATTTTTATCGATTGACAGCACTATTCCTGTGATCAAAGCTGAATGTTCGCCATCATTACTCCATCACTTCTTCAGTGTCACATGATCCTTCATTTTAAAAGTTTTAAAAATGTAATCAGCCTATTCAGTGTTGATATCGTTAAATAAAGCTGAAATAAAATAAAATATAAATTGCATGAAAAACTTACATTTAACTTAAAGCTACTGTACACAGAACTAAAATTACTAAAACTTAAAATAAAATTTAAGTAAATTGAATATTACAATAGCATATAAATAATACTAAAATAACACATATCATGGGGTAAGAAATACAATAAATTACAATAATACAATAAATACACACACACACACACACACAAAAAAGACCATAACTTTATTTTGATGGTCCCCTTTAGACATTCGGTTGACTATACATAACGTGCACCTGTCAACTAATTCATTACAGTATTAGTAGACTTTTAGAGGTAGGATTATGGTTAGTAGAATAAGAGGTTAATGGTTAGTAGAATAAGTTGACATGTACTTATATTCAACATAATGTCTAAAGGGGACCACTGAAATAAAGTGTTACCATTCATTTTTACAGCATGAAGGTCAGTCCAATTGTACGGCAAGATGCTTGAAGCCAGAAGGAACGAGAGAAACTCAATGACAGCAGGACCACGCAACAAATGTGTGACTCAGAAAGCCCACAATATTCACTGGGTTCTCATTTACTGGGCGCATGAAACGACACACCAGAGAACTCAGTGAAAATCTGAGAAAATAAGAGCAAAAGATGGCAGACTCCGCTGGCTGCCGCATACAGACGTCTCTACTGCATCTCATGACTGAGCTCTCAAGTGGCTACAGAGGTGTCGTTTCACAATACTGGCTAATGCAGCGCACCAGACCGGTGCGTCTGGCAAAAGAGGAAAACCAAACACCTCTCTCAGGTTACTCACAGATTTCTGAACTAGCACACAGTCACACAGTCTTTGTTTACATTATGATTTCATATCGACTTGAATATTCGTAGAATTCAGATGCACTACACACCCTCGTTAATGCCAAATGTACGTCATTATTTAATTCAGCTAAATACTCCACATTAAACACCTGAAAATTAACCCCATTTATGTTTTTGGTGTTTGTTTAATGAAGTGAAAAAAATCTGTCTAACAAAGGCCAAATGATTTAAAAAAAAAAAAAAAAAAAAATAGTTAGATTTACTGACAGCTACAGCAGTGTGTGGGAATTTTCCTTCTTTCTCCATATTATTTCCTGTGTCCAACACCTGCCTGCAATCATTCAGTTGTTTATGTATCGTTCTGTATTGTTTTAATGAAGTGAAAATTACTAAATAAACACAATCTAAATGTTTCCCGATCATTATGACAATTTAGCATTTTGAGTGCAAGTACATATGTCTAAATGGACCTCAATATACACTATACCACATTTAAAAAAAATAAAATAATGGTGATTGATAAGGTATTTATTTCTCATACTAAGTGTTACACCAAGTCTAAAACTTGGAATAGAAAGGAATTTGTTAAATTCCCCAACCAGAAACATTAAACTTTGGTGCAAAACTTGCATATCAAAGCACTAAAAGCCCTTCAGAACAGCTTGGTTACACTTTAGTTTGATGCTCCACTTTCTACTATCTACTAACTATATGTAACTTTGCAACTACATGCCAACTTAGTAGTCTAATATCTGCTAACTCTTTATTTTGATGGTCCTCTAACAGACATTCAACTGACTATAAGTAACTTTGTAAGTACATAGCAACAGGGCTTGATATTAACACCTGGCAAATACGTGTGTATTTCAGCAGTGGTGCATAACGCAGTCATTCCTACTAACCACTCTGGCAGGTTGAATTTATATAAGTTTAGCGCAATGTACTGTTGTCAAAAATATAGATTTTTCGATACTAAAATATCTGAAACGCTTCCAATACTCATTTTGCACAGAATAGACACACGATACCAGCTGCTCTTTCTCATCTCTCTGACAGCGAGTCGACACACAAACCCTCCTCTCCTCACTCACTCGTTTCATTTGCTCCGGATGAATATTGTTGCTGTTACAGGATTACAATAGGATTGTGCATATTGTGTATAATTTTACTTACTCCCGCAGACTCTGTGCTTACGCGCACATAAAGCCGGCTCTCAGTACTAAATTGAGTTATTTTTCACTGCTTATTGTGCTTAAACAGTCAAATACACACAAAATAATGCCAAAATGCCGGTCTTGGCGAGTATTCACGTAAACACAGTCAGTGTTTTAAGTGAACGTAAACATTTGAGAAAGAAAACGCATGTGTAACAGTATAATGGATCCGTGCGTCAGGTCTTAAAGTGACAGCAGCCTAATATACCTGCTGCCAAATTATGAGATAATATTAAAAATATCTATATGGCAGTTTTTCCCCATGGTATAATGTGTAAATTGTAACCAGTGTAAATACTGAGTGGCTAGTAACTTTGAAAAACCACTAGACACTAGGGATGGTAAGATTCACCGATTCGCATCGGTAAAAAAGTTAACAATGCGATGCACCGATTTAAAAAAGTGTGCATCAGATACATGTTGGCATTTGTATCGCAATGCATCAGTTCTAACATAACTGCATCGGTAAAAAACGATTTATTAATATAAAATTATTAGTAGATGCGCAATACTTTTATTATTTAGGAAGTAGAAATATAGACTGATCTATAGAAATCTTCTCTCTAAACTGTTTTCCAAGCACATTCTCTCATCACTACTGTGACTGCTGCTACGTGAATAAGATGTATCACAACACTACGGAGATCGAATGCAGATGCAGAAAACACGGGCGGAATTGCGGAATCCATTCATAAAAACGGAGTTCCCTTTCGAAAGGGAACTCAACTCTGCGTTCGAAAACGCTATGGGGAACGCCTCCGCGTGAACCGGTGTCTGATAACAATATCAACTCACGACAATCCTATTGGCCGGCGACAGCCTATGACATGATCAAAGCGTGACCCGGAAGTATATAAGGAGCGCCTAGAGAACCAGTCAGTATCTTTTTCGTCTTCAGGGACTGTTTTGTTTGAGATGATATCAAACCGATATTAAGGTAAGACAATTTATGTCTGACAAACGTTTTAGGAAGTGTGTGCATCCATGTCCCATAGTGTTGACATCTGATCACATACATAACTTATAACGTTGTCTTTTATGAGAACAAACTTTATATTTATAATCAGTTTCCTGTATAGGATGCGGATTAAGGGCCCTGAAGTTCCATTAGGTTGGCTGTAACGTTATATTATTAGGGTAGTACTGTGTTTGTTCCCTTTTTTGGATATATTGGCTTCAGATAATTAAGCCGCCATTCATATGTATTCAGATGTCGGCTGTAACTAAGCCGCACTGTTAGCCACCTTTTTGGTTAATTAGCATTCTCCTCTGGTAAATGCTAGAGTTTGAGATTAGCTTTCACTAACTTCAGATAGATCTATGTTTAGCGTCTGCCTTACAGGCCACCTGACATTGTGTGCTTTAGAAGCTGTTGTTTTTTAGCCCCAGGCAGCCCCTAGGGTTCAGTACAGATTGTATCTGCTTTTGGTGAGAATTTCTGATGTGAAGTACCTACCCTGTATTTTTCAGGGTTGGATTAATAGTACTCCCTTGTTGTTCAAGGTTATTGTTCTTTAATGTGTTAGTTCTGATTCCTGCCCTACACTTTGTGAGCTCAGTAACTCTAATACTGCCACAGGCTAGCACTCGTGTGTTCTGGAGTAGTAGGCCTGACTTTAGAGTATGGTGACGTAGTTTGTACTCCCCTTGCTGTAAGGGTTAAAAAAAAGCGTTTTTACTGAGTACATTGGAATGTATAAGCTCAGGTTGAGTTTAATAAAGCTAACCTCACTACATAGTTTGGTTTTCATATATGGCTCCCTTAGAGCTTGAACACTGCCACAAGCTGACACTCGTGTTGTGTGAAGTAGAAGGCTCTGTTTGGGCCTTCTTCAGAGCACAACAGCTTGTTGTATTACAAGGTTTGTTGGTAGATGTTTCAGTTAGAGTTTGCTCACTTGGAAACTAGCACTGCCACAGGTTGACGCCCATGTCATTCTGAAGTCGCAGGTCCTGTTTGGGCCTCCTTCAGAGCATGATGGCGTAAGTTTGTACTCCTCTTGCTTAAAGAGTAAAAAGTGTTTTTACTGAGTACATTGCCTGTTGGAATGTGTGGATAAAATTAAGCTCAGGTTGAGCTAAACTAGTCAACCTCACTGGATGGTTTGGTTCTCAGATTTGGCTCCCTTAGAGCATAGACACTGCCACTGGCTGATGCCACGTGTCGTTCTGGAGTTGCAGGCCCTGTTTGGGCCTCCTTCAGAGCATGATGGCGTGAGTTTGTACTCCTCTTGCTTAAAGAGTAAAAAGTGTTCTTACTGAGTACACTGCTTGTGGGTATGTGTGGAAGAAAATTAAGCTCAGGTTGAGCTAAACTAGTCAACCTCACTGGATGGTTTGGTTCTCAGATTTGGCTCCCTTAGAGCATAGACACTGCCACTGGCTGATGCCACGTGTCGTTCTGGAGTTGCAGGCCCTGTTTGGGCCCCCTTCAGAGCATGATGGCGTGAGTTTGTACTCCTCTTGCTTAAAGAGTAAAAAGTGTTCTTACTGAGTACACTGCTTGTGGGTATGTGTGGAAGAAAATTAGCTCAGGTTGAGTTAAACTAGTTAACGTCACTGAATAGATTGGTTCTAAGGTTTGGCTCCAGAGTTTAGACTGCCACTGGCTGATGCCCATGTTATTCTGAGGTCGCAGGTCCTGTTTGGGCCTCCTTCATAGCATGATGGCGTAAGTTTGTACTCCTCTTGCTTAAAGAGTAAAAAGTGTTTTTACTGAGTACATTGCCTGTTGGAATGTGTGGATAAAATTAAGCTCAGGTTGAGCTAAACTAGTCAACCTCACTGGATGGTTTGGTTCTCAGATTTGCCATGGCTATTCCCAAACTGTATTGCTATACTGGGATGAGTGAAATCGACTGAAATACGTAAAAAATACTGAAATAAAATGTGTTAGCAATGTATTAAACTGCACATTAACATTTAGGCTCTCTATATATAATATAAAATACCATAGAGGTAATATGAATGTTTAGGCACTTTGCATCACAGAAATACATTATTTTTTAAAGTATATTAACATAGGAAAACATTATTTTAAATTGTAATAATATTTCACAGTATTGCATTTTTTTTTTTCTGTATTTTTGATCAAATAAATGCAGGCTTGATGATCATGAGACTTCTTTCAAAAACATTATAAATAGTAATGTGTCCAATCTTTTGACTGGTACTGTAATTTTAAATTTATGCCTATACAATCATGTTTTCTGTTAAGAGTGGACATTATATTAACGTGTTATGATCCTGTTGCTCACTGAGGGTTTTTTTTTTTTCTTTTATCTCGCAGATTTGAGAATCATAGTGACCAGATATTGGCCCACACTGGACATTCTGAATGAATATAATGGTGAGATCACTGACTGGAAGCAGGAAAGGTTTTTTTTTTCTTTTTTTCTCCAGTGCAGAAACACCAAACACATTGGAATGCCAGGTAAGTAATGTTCACTTATATCTTTGAACAGGATTTATTTCCAGGTAAAACTCTATATCACAACTATATTCTGAATAAAATACCAAAAAAAAAAAAAAAAACTACTTTGTACTTTGTATTTTTTTAGTGTCCTCTCACATAGCCTACCTGACTGAAAGGGCTCATTATGCGGGTCATTATGCAGGTCATTATGCAAGTCTATGTCTTCTCAGGTGTGAATCACAGTATTATTCATGAAGATTCACGCCTCCTGCATACTGTCTTTCTTGACAAAAATTGTCTTACAAAATTTAAATCAATATATTGTTTTATATAAACGAGTAGGCAGGATAATATTTACATCATTTTGAAGCAAAAATTCTAGTCTACAACCTCCAATAGTGTCATCACATTTTGTTTTTTCAATAACCGTGCATAAACGTTATTCTCTCAAAAATACAAACATGTACATACATGTTACTCACATATTATGGTTGTTCGTGCTGAATACAGTGTAATGTCACTTTTGCCATTAATATGTTTATAAGCAACTGAAAAAAGCACAAATGTCAGGGCATTTCAAAACTTCTCCAGGGCCCCAAAAATCCTCAGACCCCAGAGGGTTAAGCAGATTGAGCATGTATTTTCACATGTTGGCCTTTCGCAAGGCTGCTGTGAGGTATTTCTACACAATGTAGAATTTGCATCAAGTTGCAGGCCCCTTCTGGGGCCTCCATGATTCTGTGCCTACAGTACAGTTTATCTGTTAGGTTGAGCTCTGTACTCCCTCATTTGAGGGTTGTCCTGCATAGTACTTAGCTCCCTAAGCTGGTCAGTGGTTGAAGGCCTCTCCGTGGCCTCCCTATTGAGGATCAGCCCCAGGCTGGCAAATGTACTCCCCTTGTTGGGTTCCTTTAGAGTGCAGTAGATCCGTAAGGGTAAAAAGCACTAAGCTAGGTCCTGCTCTCCGGTATACCCGTCTCTACACTCTGGTCTGAGTTGGTTACTGCCTCTTTGCAGTCACTCTTACTGGATATCTTCTCTGAAGAATGTGATTTGAGTCTCTGTGATCAGACAGGTTGTTGGCCAAAACTAGGTTTTTTGTAAAATTAGACCAGGTCGGCCTCCCTGGTGGCAATCAGAGTCGAGTACGTTCCCCTGACAAGTGACTGGCTAGGGTTCCCTCGGGACCCCTGGCCACATTCCCTTAAAAGTAACCTCTTTTCTTTGAAAAGAAGCTTGGTTCCAGAAGCCTTTGAGCGGCCTTGGTAGGCCTTCTGCGAAAGGCCTCTTTGAGGCTCTTAGCTTGGGCTGTTGGCCAAAGGGAATGCTGTCACTGACAGCCTATGTATGACCCGTAGGAGGAGTGGTTCTGGCACTTCAGTTGAAGCTGCTAGTTCTGATGTTTGTCTAGCCATTTGTGGCATGCACTCCCCTCAAGCATGGTGGTGTGGGTTTCCCTGTTTTTAGGGAACCATGGTTACATACGTAACCTGAGACGTTTATTGTATAACACGGAATGTCATGGAATTTGTCGAATTTTGGATGAATAAATCAAAAGTAGGTGGGTACACTTACATTATGCAAATATTAAACCGCAAGAAGACAAACTGAATATGAATCCTGCATGTCTCTGGCGCAGATGCGCGAATACGTTTACTACACATCCTGAAGCACATGTGACGCTCGCAGTGTTTTATCTAGCATCTGCCATTTTACTATATGACGACATGAACACAAACTTCATCTCCAGAGCTGCTCTGACAGTCACTTTGTGAGCATTTTACCATTTAATTTGAGAAAAAACTATTGTCATATCATATATTAGTTAAAATAAAAGCAAAAACCATGCAAATAAAAAAAGCCATCAACCTTTCTATTTTTCTTCCCTTCGACCGCGACTCCTGAGGTGATTACGACAGATCAACCACATATTAGCAACAGCATCAGTTTACAGCACTATGTTAAACATTCAGACATGTGCACATAGGTAATTCTTTAGGCTTTAAGCTTTGGATATTATTTTTGTCTAAATGAAACGTTGGTTAATATCGACCAAAGACAACGTAGGGAGGCCAGCGGAGGAGAGCGGAGAAGCACCACCGTCAGGAGACATAATGGATAGCTCTCGTCTCTGGAAAAACAAAGTTCTTTATGACCTGAGGGATTTCTTGTAAAAAGATTTAAAAGGAAAGAAAAAGATGAGAGTCGCCTGTTTTTGTCTATTTTAAAATGTTTATGATTTTAACATAAAGCTTATGTTTAAATGTTTTGCCACTTGCGTGAGCAAGTATATAAAATATATAAATCAATATATAAATCAAAAGTATTACTATATATAAATATAAAGTAATAAATTGAATAAAATTTAAATGTAGTGCGTGACATCTATGAAAAAGTGTTTACAAAGAGAATCGCAGTGCTGACAAGCCATGATCAGTAACAACTTTTGGATTTGAAATAAAAATAAGTAAATGTTGTTTGTGATATACAGCCATGGATTAGTAACATGGCATGTAAAAGCACAATAGCGCATACTGCATATGTACTGCAAAGGCATGTTCACCTAAATGCCAGGTAAGGTGCCATTTTCCTTGCTTTACCCGAGGCAAAAAAGCCATGTGAGGACTGTGTAACAGAGACTTTAAATTATATGCAACTATGGCGAAATTACTAGTTTTTCGCATCAATTTATTTTAATGCGAACAGTGCGCAATCGTTTTAATTCAGCGTGGTGCAGCGCAGCAAAAACAGACTGTGCGTAAATTTCGACTCCTTGCCAAATTATTACCCCCCTCGTTGAAGTCGCTATTTGATTGCCTAATCCTAACCCCACCCTAAATCCTAACCCCTCCCCCACACCTAATCCTAAACCCACCAATACTAGGGGGTAATAATTTGGCAGTAGTAGGAATTCGGCACCACACCGGACTGCATCCGTGTGCAGTGTGAACGGCTTAATCCATTAATATGGGCACGGAAAAAAATATGCACCGCATACGCACTGCAAACAGAGTATGTGTGAAACAGGCGTTAGTGCGTGCCATTGCACACAACGTTTGTATACTTTATACACCTCCGAGGATAGTGGGGGTCGCGAGTCACTGGAATCGTTATTTTGGGGGTCGTGGGCTGAAAAGTTTGGGAACCCCTGATGTAGTCTACTATTGTATTACTATTGTACGGTATAATGTGTTTCTTAATGACAATGTAATACTACTACTAGTACAATAATTATTAAGACTTCAGTTTTCACAAAATTTTACAATAACAGTAAACTTTGTTTGCAAAAAAATGAAAGGGTTTATTTAAATTTAATTTGATTCAAAGTTTTATGCCTTCATTTGATTACCAGAAAAATTAAAATACGCAGCACAGAATTTCTGGGAAAAAAAAAAAAAAAAAAATTCATAGGGCCCTATTATTGTAAACAAATTAATAAAGTTGCTTTTTATTAATTCAATTAATTAGATGTTTTTGATTAAACCATTAAAATGGAATCCAGAAAAATTAAAACGGAAAACAGAATTTGGTAAAAAATAAAAATAAAGTGGAGTATGTAACCCTGTTTAGCAACACCCTAGCCACTCATAACATCCCAACATATTTTTCCACTGATCCAGCACTTTTTTTTTTTTTTTTTTTTTTTCAGTCTATTTTGATATATTCCAAATACGGGAATCTCAACAATGACCTATACATTTTATTAAAAATGGTAGAATGCAAGAAAACAAATCATATAAGCAGGTAGTCAATAAAATCATCCTAAATTCATCACTCTGTTTTCTTAACCCGATGCATTTTTACAAGAGGGATGCATTTTGGGAGTTCATGCAGTTCCTAGCAACAGTGAATGCAACATTTGTATATTTTATTTGGTAGTTGTGTCTGAGATTAAAATCAGTGCAATTTCCTAAGAGACAACGCTCTGAGTCCACTGGAAATGGTGTGTCCAATATTTTGGCCACTGCACTTCTAACCTCTTGCCAACATTTTTAACTTTACTGCACCCAATTGGAGAATGCAAGAATGTACTTTCTAAGCCACATCTGAAATATTTCACTTCTGGATTATAACTATTCAGCTTTTATGGTGTGTAATATGGTTAGTATATAAACCAGTTAGTGAGTTTGAATCTAGACTTGATTCAAATAATGGGTTTGATCCAATCCTAGTGAGAACGCAGCAGCTAGACAGCAAGGTAAATCACAGAACCAATCAGAGCCAATGTCACTGCATTGTTCTGGGGGAAAAAAGCATTTGGTCCATAGCGGTGTTCACTTTATATTCCCATGTCTCTCTTGATTTGTCAACACTCAGAACTGAGTGAGCTGAAAGTATATTTTGGATAAGAGCGCTCCAGAATATTGTGTGACCTCATATAACTCCTCTATACTTGTCAGTTTAGGTAAAGCCTTTGATTGCCAAGACTGCTCCTTGGGAAAGATCTTCGTTGTAACAAATAATATGCTTGTTAGATAGATCATGTTTGTTTGTCACTTACGTTCTCTCCTCCAAGAGTGCTTTCAAACAAAGATGCAACAAATCACGGTTTGTGTAGCCGAATAGTCACTAGATGAATTACTATAATCAGTTTAATGGATCAGTTTATGGCAAGGACAAAAATACTCTGCAGTTGACGTTTTTCAGCCAATATTGCAACATTAGTTTGAAAAGTTAGCCTGAGGTTTATAGTGCAAAGCTTTCACCCAATTAAATAAGTACAAGTAAGTCTCGAATTTAGAAAAAAACGTACTTGCAAACTCATAAGAAGTGGAAAAGCTGTCATGACCTAAAACCTAAACAATACAATCTATTGTTTGATCATATTTGTGTAAATGTAATATGCAATGAACAAATTATTAATAAAATAATATTCAATTAGTCACGTGGCTTTGCATTGCAAAGATGCTTGAATGATTTGGTCAGATCTCTAACATTAAAAATGAGAAAACTGTAGTAAATATAACAGCGGAGCGACACAAGTCTTGCATTCTCAATATGTACTTTTGAATTATGAATTAAAGGAAGTCCTGAGAGCCTGTGCTAGTGCTGCTCTAGTTAAGATGGCAAAACATCATGAGTGCAAATAAATCATTACATAGGAATAAATCAAACTTTGAATGGTTAAATCAAATTTAGAATTCAGAAACTCTTGTTATTAGCGACACCGGTGGCCATTAAGTGAATTGCAGCTAGCAATTAATTGCTCGCGCTCGTATTCGTGCACACGTAACATACAAGAAACTGAACGTGGTTCAATGCCCCGATATACTCACAGCGAAGTTCTTTTTCGTTCTTCGCTAAGACGTAAAAAGATATTTGATATTCGTTTAATGTGTCATTGGACCTCATTCATGAAACATGAGCTTTTTTTTGTAAATCGTTCATAAGAGCCATTCTGACACAAGTTTTCGGATTCATAAAAATGTTCGGATTTTCAAAATGTTAGTTGGTAATAAAGAAATTTACACCTGCTCCCTACCAAGTGTAAATGGTGCGTAAGAAAGTTCTGTGTTCTAATTTAGGTTACACTGCATTGATGACACTGCATTTTGATACACTTACGTACCATAATAATATTTCATGAGATGATTTGCCGTCTTCTTTTTTTTTAACTGTTAACGCTTGCCACTGTCACTTTTCACCCAGCCGTCCAATCACAGTGGAGGAGGGGCGGGACAAATACTACACGCACCAATCATGCTACTTGTACAATTACTGGACAACAATGGAGAAGTTAATATTGCTGGTTACTGTATTTTTGAATGTTTGGAATGTTACGAATATCTGAAATTCATTAAAGCTGCAGTCCGGAACTTTTTTTGGTTAACCAAAATCAACGTCACGTCTGCAAACAGAAAGGAAGGAATTCCAGCAAGTAGCTATATCATGTGAGAATGTTGCTTGTAGCGAAACCTTTATAGCCTTTTCTCACAGCAGCTGAAATAGCTAAACTTATCATTTTGATGGCGGATTGTAATCCAGAAAGGTCCAAATGACAGTCATCAGTAACAACTGGAGATTCACCCGTAGTGAAAAGCAAAAGACTTCGGACTGTGGAGTGGCTACAGATATTGAAATCTACAGGTAACACTAATACATAGTCACGCAATGCTGATGTTGTTAACGTTAACAATTTGAGAACAAACTATAACAATAATAATAATTTGCACGTTTTTTGACGTGATTCGAGCTAAGCGATTGTTAGATTTAATCATCATTGGCAGCACGATTTATTGTAGGCCTAATGCTTTTTTCCTCAGTTGGTCAGAACAAAAGTGGCAGAAATGTTACTTACTTGTTCACACTTTCCAGTGAAAATTCTTATATTGGTCATACTGAAGTACAGTATCCACACCGATGTAGTGATTGACAGCAAACATTAGATTCAACCGCTGAGGAGTCGTGCCGATGCACAGCGGACGTAACGATAATTCCGCATTTGACTGCAATTGCAGGTTTCAAACAGAGATGGCGACAAAGAGGAAAAATGCCGGACTGCAGCTTTAATATACACATGTTTAACTACCGAATCCGTGGTATATGAAGCATTTGTGAATCCGGGGGAGAGTTTTCATAAAGGTCTATTTTACGCGCAAATTTCTCCGAATTTGCTTGTATATTTACGAAAGTTTCATGAATGAGCCCCACTGAACAGAAGAGAGGCTCACGGGAGCGAGCATAGTTGTCACATCCTTTTGATTTTTCCGGCAAAAACATTCCAAGTCGTTCACATAAAAATCAGTCTTCAGGCTTTAAGCCTAGGAAGTCAGAGAAGGTCTCATTTTTAAGTTTCGTTACAAGCTGTTCACACATTGGCGATAAAAAGCGATTAATACATGAAAATTCTTACATATTGCCCCTTTAAAATCAAATCAAAAATCCCTCAACCCACATATTTGGGATTGAAAGCAGTGAATTTTGCCAAAAGACAATAAGACCTTGTATAAGACTCTACATCCAGGACTTTGAAATGTGCCTAAAAACTAATTTAAGCACTAGAGCACTGCCCCTGAATGAACACACAAAGTTTGGCCTATAATAATATGTTTTGTGTGATCACTCTGTTAGCAATGGCATGATAACAGGAAAAATACTGTTATCAGAACATCACTGCAGAAGGATGTTGATGTTTTAACTCGTATTATGGTGATTTTGGATGCCTAGGTATTTTGTGGTGAGCTTTATCACTATTCTGTTTTTAGTTTGTATGCGTACAGTAGCTATTCGAAACTAAACTGTAATAAAATTATACAACATTTACAACTTATGACCAATAGCACTTAGTTTCCACCATTCTTAAATTGACTAGCCCCCAACTTGGAAAGGGGCTCAAAAACATTCCCCACGTGTGCTTATCTTGTAAATACAATCATTCCCACATGACTTGATTAGTCTTCTTCCCACAATAAACATTTTTAGTGTAAACATACAACAAATTTGAAAAATAGAACCATGTTTCTGTCTAAAGCATACTGTTGAATGAGAGGGAAAAAAATCAGTTTCAGTTTACCTCAATTTGTTCTGCCAAAACAAATCACAAAAATGTACAGGGTAAATACGGCTAAATGCAAACACTTGCTAACAGTAGCTTATCCTGATTGTCGATCATTACCACATGTTTACCTTAAAACATCCAAACATATTGCTCAAAGCAGGAAGGCCGATATGTTTGGGCAAGATGTTTCGTTCCAAACAGCAAATTGATTCTTGGCTGAATCTGCTTAAATTTCAGCTGTGAGTTTGGCCTACATACCACTCCAAATTACACTCGAAGATTGGCCCATAAGCTGCTTACCAAAGGTAAACCAGATCAGTGCCAGGAGCAGACCAAAACTCACCCACAACTTCTTCCATCTCCCTAGAAATCAGCCATAACTTGCCCTAAACAGTGCCAGAATCCCCAGATGTCAATCGGAAAAGAGCCAAACTTCAACCACCTTTACCCAAGAGGTCACCCACAACTCCTTAAGATTAATTAGTTGTGAATTAGAAGTACACAATGCAAGCCAGATTTGGCCCAGACTCTGTTGCTATCTGGGTTGTAGCACAACTGGTAGAACAGCATCGCTAGCATTAGCATTGTCATGGGTTTGCACTGCGAGTCCTGAAATATACTTTGCACAAGTATACCAATGCTTCTGACACTACAAACTCGATTTTGTAAGTTCCTGCATTGCAAAAGATGTATCAGACTACAATTCATAATGCAATGAAAGTATGTGTTCTCAAAATAAATTTTGTTTTTGGCAAAAACATATAGATTGCAAAAGTTTCAATATATTCAAATAGATTTTCATTTTTTTAGAAAGCCCTTAAGGGTGCAGTGTGTAAATTTTAGCAGCATCTAGCGGTGAGGTTGGGAATTGCAACAACTGACTCATCCCTCCCATTCGAAGCACATAGAGAAGCTACAGTGGTTGACATAGGACAAAGATGTCATCATCTGAGACAGAAGAGAGTAGCCAGTCAAGCATTGAGGTTTCTTCTTACTTCTAACGAAGAACGGTCTCTGCTTCTAATAAACCAGAAGACTACTACTACTACAACTACTACTTCTTGCTTATTCAATCTAGTGACGATGCAAGCTGCCTCTAAAAACACCAACGAAGAAGAAGAAGAACAACAATAACAATTAACATAGTGACAAAACGCGCTCTGTAAAGCAGTTTGTCCGTTTAGGGCTACTGTAGACTCATGCTGGTGCAAAATGGCGACTTAACATGTAAGGGGACCCGCTGTGTATGAGATAGAAATGGCTCATTCTAAGGTAATAAAAATATAACGGTTCATTATGTAAGGTCTTTATGCACCACTGAAAACATGTCAATTCTGTCAATAGATTCTCCTAAATATCACACACTGGACCTTTAACTGTATGAAATGGAAATGCTAATATAGAGTGATCAGTCACATTGCATTTATGGCTTGCTCAAAAAAAAAGAAAAAGAAAAATCTAAAACTATTTAATAATGAGTAAAATAAAGTAAAATATAAATATTAGACGGAAAACTTAAACATAAATGAAATTTTGAAATGTTGCCTTTGCAAATAACATAAAACAAGTTTAAGTTGTACTAAAATGACTAAAAATAAAACTGAAATTAAGACAAATTAAAGCTAAATAGCAATATGGTAACACTTTAGTCCAAATCTCACTATTAACTAGTTACTTATTAGCATGCAAATTAGGATATCGGCTGTTTATTAGTACTTATAAAGCACATATTAAAGGGTTAGTTCACCCAAAAATGAAAATTATCCTATGATTTACACACCATCAAGCCATCCTAGGTGTGTATGACTTTCTTCTTTCAGACGAACACAATCGGAGTTATATTAAAAAATATCGTGGCTCTTCCAAGCTTTATAATGGGAGTGAATGGAGCTCAAGGTTTTTAAGCCCAAAAAAGCAAATCCATCCATCATAAAAGTAATCCATACGGCTTCAGTTAATAAAGGCCTTCTGATAAAAATATACATATTTAAAACCTTATAAACTATAATTACTCGCTTTCAACAGACGGCCGTACGCACTGATTTACAGTAGGGCTGTGAATCTTTGGGTAGACAGCGAATCGATTCGATTCACGATTCATAGGTGTTCGATTCGATTCATAGGGTTATTGAAATGCTTTCCCCAATGTCTCTTAGTCAGGGTGCAAATTACACAGCAGCCTTCAGGAGGTTAGTGAAAAGAAGAAAAAAAAAACTTTTGTCCATTGTTAATGTTGGTTCATGTTAGTTATAATGATGCTACATAACTTTATTTCAATAGCCTAAAAATTGGCATTTGTAGAAATGTACATAAGCCAACATTTTAAAAGGCTTTAAAAGTATTGTTAGTTTATGTTAACTATAGTGTAGGATAGTGTTAATGGCTACACAACCTTATTAAAGTGTTCCAGGTACATTAAACATACTAATGCTTACATGGAGAGACTACCTTAGAATATGCACTTTCCCAACTAATCCTAAACTAATTCTTCACGGAATAGTTATAAAAGCCCTCTTTGTTCTCTTTATGAGAGCTACGGACAGAGCGCGAGCGCAATCCAGTGAAAGGCGGTAAAGAGTGCAGCCTGTGTGAAGGAGAGCTGTGAGGGCGAATTAAGGCGCACAACGAGATCAATTCGCGCATGTAGTAATTTAATGTTTATATATTTCTAAAGCTATAGAATCGCGATTAATCCAATTCTTAGCATTTTACATCGATTATCGGTCTAAATTAACGATTCACGATTCAAAAAACATGTTTTAAGATCGATGCATATGCATCGTCAGGATTTGTAATCGATGCATTGAGAAAACGAGTGAATCGTCACACCCCTAATTTACAGCGAAAGAGTGACCTCTGACCCGACGCATGACGTAATGACGAACACAGAAGCAAAGAGGAGACACCGGTCACGAATTAGAAGTCTAAAACAAGAAATTTTAAATAGAAATGTCCGAGGAGCTTGAGTTTGTTGCCCAGCCCTATTTGTTTGAACCGCGAGAGGCGTCTAAACTTACGCTACTCCTACGTCGCATCAGAGGTCACTCTTTCACCATAAATCAATGCGTACGGAAGCTGGATATTCATGGATATGGATATTTTTCTTACAAAACACATCGCTTCGCCTCACAAGGCCTTTATTAACCCCCTGGAGTCGTATGGATTACTTTTATGATGGATGGATGCGCTTTTTTTGGGCTTCAAAATCTCAAGCCCTATTCACTCCCATTATAAAGCTTGGAAGCTATTTTTAATATAACTCTGATTGTGTTTGGCTGAAAGGAGATAGGTGTGTATGACGGCTTGAG
Organism: Elopichthys bambusa; assembly: GCA_037101425.1. Lineage (NCBI taxonomy): Eukaryota > Metazoa > Chordata > Actinopteri > Cypriniformes > Xenocyprididae > Elopichthys > Elopichthys bambusa. The sequence continues at coordinate 3,213,373 of CM074432.1, forward strand.
GGTGAGCAAATCATGGGATAATTTTCATTTTTATGTGGACTATCCCTTTAAATGACTTATTCTGGCCATATTCTACATCCCTTAATCCTACCCAATACCTAAACTTAACAACCTTACTAACTATTAATAAGCAGTAATTAGGAGATTATTGAGGCAAAAGTCATAGTTAATAATGAGAACTGGAACCTAAAACTAAATTGTGACCAGAAATATTAAATGTATCACCAAATCAAAACAAATGTGCACACTAAGTATGTTCAAATGGTATTTGTGTCTGCGTACTTGCGTAAAGCATGTTTCTGACCTATGTTGCTTTGGATAGAAGCATCTCACAAATGCATATAAGCATAAACATCCTATTTACACACACACACACACACACACTCAAGCAGACAGTGGCTGGCCTGGTCGGACAGTGAGTGGGTGTGAGAAGGTGATAAGCATCCCTTCGGCTAGAGCCGCTCCAGTGGGACATGACCTCCTCCGAGTCTCCCACAGACCACCAGTGGAATTCGCTCATCAATCATATCTCTCCTAACTCCAGATGTGTGTGTGTGTGTATGTGGGGGCGACAGATGGATCAACAGGTCCATGAGATTCTCGTCAAACGTTGGATGGAAAGCAGCAGCGTTCAGGGACGCGGCTAAACAACACTTTAACATCTGGGTGAGCTGGCTGCCGAACATGAACTGTGTGTGTTGAGCGGGGAAAAAGGGTTTGAGGAGACTTTAAAGGAATAGTTGACCTAAAAATGAAAATTCTGTCATTATCTAATCACCCACATGTCGCTCAAACCTCGTGAAACACAAAAGGGCTTTTCACACTTGCCAAGCTGAAAAAAAGGACAGCTTAAACCGACCTGCTGTTTTAAGCTGATATAGATTGGTCTAGCTCAGTGGTTCTGAACTGGTTTGGCCAGGAATTTAATATAATTACTATAAAAAAAAAAATATTAAAAGTTATATAAATACTGCTCCTGATGAACAGAATGAACATCATACCTGCATGCAAATCCTAACACACGAAGGTACTTCCTGTAACTTCCATGACTTACTAATTGACAACATAACTATGACGTTACTACAGCTGTCACTAACAATTCTTTTGGTAATCGAATAATCGGCTAATTATTTCTGACGATTAATCGAGTAATCAGATATTTTTTGTAGTAATAAAAATAGACCTAAGCAAACAATAGCTTTTTTAAAATGACTTAAAATACATATATAATAAGAATGATGCAACAATTTTTTGGTTCAAATAAAGTATCAAAAGCAAGTAATCATATGGTTTTATAGAACAACATTGTTAAAATACATAATATAATATACATAATATAAACAATCATCTTATGTACATTATGTAATTTGGTAACACTTTAGTATAGGAAACATGTATTCACTATTAACTATGACTTTTCCCTCAATAAACTCCTAATTTACTGCTTATTAATAGTTAGTAAGTTAAGTTTAGGTATTGAGTAGGATTAATGTAGAATGTAGAATATGGTCATGCAGAATAAGGCATTAATATGTGCTTATTAATTACTAATAAACAGCTAATATTCTAGTAAGAAACTAGTTAAAAGACCCTAAAATAAAGTGTTACCTGTATTTTCTTGAACAAGAATATGTGGACATCAAAACATGCAAACTCAAAGCGAGGGTTTAAACTTTTATTTTGAAGTTGCGATGATGTTCATATATTTAGAAACATATTGATGTATTCTCCTGTGTTGATATAGGTTTTATTAACGATTTACGTTATAAATCTGATGAAATGGTGCAATTTCGTTCCTAGATGAATGTTAAAAGCAACCCAAACTCACAGCATATGTAGAGATGGAGTCTGAGATGCGTGTAAATGATAACAGTTCATGCTCGTAATTTCTTTTGCGCATTATTTATAATTTATTATTCGCCGAAAATGTGTTACAAACACAGATAACAGCTGACAGGATGGGAAATTTTGTTTTTTCCTGTGGTGAGAGACTTTTTATTTTGAAACAAGTTATGAAAATAACATTGGAATAATGACACTGACATACAGCCTGACAAAATCTCATCTGACTGCAGATACTGAATCAGGATAACGCGTTTTTCTCAAGCACTCTTTACTTAAACTGCGTTTGACCGAAGAGCCAACAGCTTTCACGCATGTCTTTCAAAATAAAAGTCTTGCATCAGAAAAACATACCCACGACCCACTCGAAACGGTCCTGCGACCCATCAGTTGAGAAACACTGGTCTAGCTAGTCTCCTATTCTGATTTTAGCCAATTTAAGCATAATTTCTCCAAACAAACAGACGAAAGCCGCAAACTGCTGCAGGTTGGGAGACCAGTTAAGACCAGCAAACCAACATGGTTTAAGCTCTTTTTTTAATACATCTTGTTCAATGTTTCATACTTCACACTTGGAAAGTAATTATCTTAGTTTTTCATGTGTCATGATTTCACACTGTACTTGAAGTGAGAATGATTAAGTTTTTACTGAAATCAGAACGATTCAGTTTTTAGTTAAATGCCTGAAATAAGGTCTGTGGTTAACACAAGCCCAAGATATTTACATGTTTTAACGGGAAAGCAGGGCACAAAGTCACACTTTTTGACTTTCTCAGTTTGTGTAAATTCACTTGGGATTCAGAGTATTTATTTTTTCCCACGTTCGTTTCACACGTCTAGTACAATTATGTGGTTTTTGTTTCATTAATACTGTGTATACTTTCTTGATTTACCCCAAAAGAATGGAAGTGAAATGTGACAACATTTCCATAGGTTTATAAAGATAACCCTGGGTTAACAAGATCTAAAAGGAGGTGTTTTTTTTGCTAACAAAGTAGATGTGACAAGGGGCTGTCAAGATAAAAAAAAAAAAAAAAAATAATAATAATAAAAGAAAGTACTATAAAAATGGTCCATTTTACACATGCACTATATAGTTCATGTGAGGAGCAGACAAGTCAGTAAATCACAGATGTACAGTTTTGGATATACGTGCTAACAAAACATGGCAAGTTTTCAAGAAAACCAACTGCTAAATTTGAATCGAACCCTCTGTTATCGCAATCTTTATCTGTGGGAATGATATCACTCAAATAGACACAAAACACACACTCTTCCAAGTCACACTGCTAAAATGTCTTTCTGCTCTTCTTTTTTCAGAAGTTTGCTTGCAATTTCATCCAAGAGGCTGGTGACTCTAACAAGCTGTGACAAACACAATTGCGTTCTGCTAGTGATGTGAAGATCAAAGTTGTCAGGGAAGTGAGCCATATGGCCAACGTATGTACGGCCCCAGAACTCTCAACATAATCAGCCACTGTCTGATCTTCGGCACGGGACAGAAATTAAAGCCAAATGTTTAGAGGTGTTGAGCAAAAGCGTGAAATTCCTAATGCGACGCACAGTGTTTTATATTTACAGCTTAATTTGTCTATCAGAAATGTGCAGGTTTTTATGTTACGTTTATAATATCAACTAGCTGAATTGCTTATACATTTTCCTGCTTTTGACACTGTAACTCTCTTCCAAAACCTTGTCAGGTCATATCATATTTAACCATATTCAAATGCAGTTTTCGATGTATCTTTGATGCATAAGATAACCCCAAAATGCACTGTGACGAGCACAGCCAAAATACAGTACCGGTCAAAAGTTTTTGTTTTTTTGCTTTGTTTTGTTTTTTTAAAGTCTCTTCTGCTCATCAAGGCTTTATTTATTTAATCAAAAATACAGAAAAATCAGTAATATTGTGAAATATTATTACAACTTAAAATAATGGTTTTCTATTTTAATAGACTTTAAAATGTAATTTATTTTTGTGATCAAAGCTGAATTTTTAGCATCATTACTCCAGTCTTCATTGTCACATGATCCTTCAGAAATCATTCTGATATGATGATTTATTATTAATGTTGGAAACAGTTGTGCTGCTTAATATTTTTATAACCTGTGATACTTTTTTTCAGGATTCATTGATGAATAAAAAGTTAAAAAGAACAGCATTTATTCAAAATAGAAATCCTTTCAAACAATATAAGTCTTTACTATCACTTTTTATCAATTTAACACATCCTTGCTGAGTAAAAGTATTTTTTTTTTTCCAAAAAAAAGAAAGAAAAAATGACTGACCTCAAACTTTGTAACGATGGTGTATATTGTTACAAAAGATTTATATTTTAAATAAATTCTGTTCTTTTTAACTTTTTATTCATCAAAGAATCCTGAAAAAAGTATTACAGGTTATAAAAATATATATATTAATTAATAAATCATCATATTAGAATGATTTCTGAAGGATCATGTGACACTGAAGACCAGAGTAAAAATGCTGAAAATTCAGTTTTGATCACAGGAATAAATTACACTTTATAATATATTCAAATAGAAAACAGTCCTTTCAAACTGTGATAATACTTCAAAATATTACTATTTTCACTGTATTTTTGATCAATTAAAAGCAGCCTTCGTGATCAAAAAGAGACTTCTTTCAAAAACAAAAAAATCATACCACTTCTGAATGGTATTTATATACTATATTACATGTTTTCTTAACCAAAATAATTAATCTGTAATATTGTAGGTCCGTTCTGAATTCATCACTAGGCACTTAGATGTGGCAGCCATTATATGAAATCAGAAAGAGCAGAAAAAAGCTTTGGATGTTTGTGAAAAAATAGCAGCATTCGCTACAGATGTATTGTTGACGAGAGAAGGTGTTCTCGCAATTACAAGATGCTTGAAATGAGAAATACCAGACACACTGATCCTGTTCTCCTGCACGCCGCATGTCTCTGGCGGCCTGTTCTCAGCATCGCTGTAAGACTGTAGAGGTGCTACACAATCTCATAGCGATAGACACAGAGACACACAGGATGAAAGACAGACAAGCAGAGTTATGGAGAGAAAAACAATGCTAGAGGTAAAATAAATAAATAAATAAAACTAAACTCTCAAGACTCTCAAGACATGTTCCAAAGCCTAGCTGTCTACTGCTTACACAGGCATTTAACTGAAATAAACTGACTGATTTGGAACACTCTACATAAGCAACAACTCATGAAACCACAAATCAACACATGAAACACATGGGAGACTCGACTCACAATTTGGCATCAACATGTTGCTTTGCAAAAAATTCAACACTTTAATAAGCATAAAACATACATGGTGCACACAAATACTTTAAGTAATATAAGTATATAATGTAAGTATTAAGTATAATAATAGTAATATGTCACGTTTTCATTTTAACAGTAAGCTCCTGTGCAGCCTTTTGTTTGCCAAAAAAAAAAAAAAAAAGGAATTGTAAAATGCTCAAAAGATTAATCCAATTGTAAATATTGTATTGTCTCCATTTCACTACCACTATTTTTTATAATGAATTTGTATTAAATCATAAATCCAGAAAAAAATTAAGACAACACAGAATGTCTGGGAAAAATAAAACCTCGAAGCAGGGCGGAGCCGAGAGCCGTGGGAATGGAACCGTGAGGAGGTGCCATTTTACTTTTGTTGCCAGCCACTGCCAGCGTTTTTGATCATTTTCACAAAAGTTTCACATGTATGAATATCTGAACATGCAATAATAAAAAAAGTTTAATAAAATAAGCAACATTTTAAAAATCGCATTGTTGTTTTTTTCAGAGACTACAACATGCATAAGCAATGCGTTTATCACTTATTTCTGCTCCTTCTTCACACGTTTTGATCCAGATATTCCGTGCTCTTTCAGAAGATGTGTTATAGCGCCCCCTACCATATAACAGTGAAAACACGGAAAGCTGGAAAATTCCATCAATGGCGGTGAAAGAGTTTTGCTGGTTTCTGCCTCCTTCTTCCTGAACCACGAAACGTTGTTACATGTTTAAGACCTGCAGTCAATAATTTTATCCCTTAAAAATCATCTTTGATCACCAAAATAACATATTTACACGTTTTTTCCATGCCTTAAAATAGCTTGAATGTAACTCTACACCCTTGCCTCATTTAGTATATGCGGCTCTATGAATATGCTAATTAGCTCCGCCTCCACTCACTCACACCAGCTCAGAGATCCACTCGGTCAACTTACTGAGGAAAACACTGCACAATGGTATCGCTCTTTACAACATCGGGCACATAACGGTAATTAATATGATTAGCCTTTTGCTTGACTAAATTATCAAACAGCTAATAATGTGTTGCTAATGTTACACAAACCATGTTCCTGTTCTTCATCTCAGAGTCAGACGGCTGTCTTCTAACAATCAGCATCCTTACAAACGCTTTGAACAACTCAGAACGCCAGTTAAGAATAAGGCATATATAAGGCATATAGTTCATCATACGTCAGCCATATTGCTTAATCTACCCGATTTTCCATATCAACAGAAAAATGTACCGGGATAACCTGGCTTCTCTTGAGACTCTCCTGCTTCAGAGCGGCCATAGTTAATGATATGCTAAAGCCCACCCATGCGTTGATGTAATTGGTTACAAGGTAGTTTGTGACATCAGAAACACCAGCGATTTTAAACCACGGGTTTGAGACTGTCACTGCAGTTTTAAGGAGAAAATACTCAGCAATGGTGTTGACTGATGAATTTGCACATGGTTTGTCTTAAAGCATATTAAAAACACCAAATAGACATATAAACAACATTAAAAGCTTAAATTTTCACCTCAGGGGGACTTTAACTTCATTTTATTTTATCAATGCAATGCATTATAGTGTCATCTTCCCAGTGAAAGATGCTGCCTTCAAATTTTTCTCTTTTGAATCTGTTAATGCTACATTAATAATGATCTTTATACACATTAGAAGAAAAAAATGACCCTTTTTTAGCACTTCACACATGCAAGAAGAATATTATCTTCTACAGTAGTACGTTCTTTAGTTGAGGGCTTAGGACCAAACAACACATAGTTTTGGTTTGGCGAAGGGCGTCTCATGTTTTCATTACGGTGAAAGCAAAACCACAAAATAGGACTCTTCATCGAAGACCTGGCACTGGGGCTGCACAATAATGGTTAAACTGATAATCATGATTATTTTGCTCAAAATTATAATCACGGTTATTCTATCAAAAAGGGTAATGTAGTTATGGCCATTTTGCATGTTCTTTACCAACCTACACTTCACCGAAAAGGCCTGTAGGTGGCACACCGACTTCATTTAACCAACTATGATAACTTCGTTAGATGGTAAATCAATACAAAACACATGGTTTTGGTGAGCGCTTTGTAATCTGTATTCACATTCGATTTTTAAAGCAACACAATTTGTTTGCAAATGAGACAAACCACAGATTCATATTGCCTTGCAAATTCGTAAAGCAAAGAACGATGCTCTTTGATATAAAAAAAAAATGTCCCTAGGGACATTTTTAAATGCTTAACGTGGCTTAATGTACTAAGACAGTGATAATAAAAGATATTAAACATCATACTAATAAATTATACTGTAGATGAGCCCAGAATATGAACGCAATTCGTTTAATTACGCGTTAAAGTGTTTTCCTCCCATAGAAAACCGTTATAAAGAAAAAGCTTAACGTCACTTAATGTAGCCTACTAAGTAATATTAAAAGATCAAATTCTGCACAAACCAATTTTTCTGTATAGTATGCTTCATTAGTATAGTGTTTACTAAGTTTGGTCTTTTAATGTCACTGTCTTAGTATATTAAGCCACATTAAGCGTTTTCTTTATGGGAGGAAAATGCTTAATTAAATGTGTTGCATTCATATTCTAATCTGCTTTTCTGTACATAGTATGCTTTATTAGTATGGTGTTCACTAAGTTTGGTTTGCTAATAACACTGTCTTAGTTAATTAAGCCACGTTAAGCTTTTTCATGTTTTACAACGTCCCAGTGGCGTTATCATTTTCAACTGATTAACATTATTAAAACTGGTAAAACCTTTAGGAACTTTAAAAGCGGCGAAACTCCTAATATTATTTCCAATAATTCCAAATTATGTTCATTTTCCCGATTTAATTGTCACATAGGTTGCAAAAGTGCATTCTGCAAACAGTAAGGTGGAGATCCGTGTTGCATTTGTTGAAATTTATCGCTGAAGGTTTGATCATGGCAGATTTAGTCACACAAATAGTACAAGTGGCTTGTGAAGAAACAAAGACTGGCTGTATGACACTTTCATCGCAGCAGAATTTCACTGTGGAGATCGCTAGACTCCAGCGCACATGTTTGTTTTCAGATCAGCTTCTTCCGCATTTAGAGGGAGTGCGTGCACAGAGTTGCCAGATTAAGTAAAACACCGGGAAGAAAGTATATCCTTTTAAGGGGAAAGCTCTATTTGGGGGATTTAAGCTCTTTGCATCTGGCAACCACAAGCAAGGACTGCTAGTGGAGGCTTGTTACCAATGCAAGATAATGCAAATCCCAAAGAAAAAACTTGTTTTAAGGATAAATAAAGAGCGGGCCAATATCTTGATGATTATTTGTAATCAATCGAGAGAAGCAGATATCGTTATCGTGATTAAAATACGATTAATCATGCAGCCCTACCTGGCACATTAATGCAGTGCTATGTCAGTGCCTAGGAGAGCACATGCTATCAACAGGACCTAAAATTAGCTCACATCAGCTCTTAATATTAATTGACTGATTAATATGGAATTGGGCCTGCGCCTAGACAGCTGCGCTCCATAGTGCAGCAAACCATAACAGAGTCAAGCACTCTCTAGACTTACAAAATACATTTAAAGGTGCAAACACTGTTGATATCTGAAATCAACCCAAACAAATACACCCCTCCCTTCATTTCTCCGCCCCCAAAGTGCATGAGCACACAATGCAAGAGTGGACGTCTCATCAAAGCTGAAGCAAAGCAAAATAATGAAAAAATAAAGTGAAGATGATAAATGAATGACAAGGAAGAACAAAAAATGTTCGTAGTTAGTCGCCAGCAGCACACACTCAAAACCAATGTTACTCACATATGAAGAAGAAACAACGCAACCTCTGTGTCTGTTTTCAGGCCTTCCCGATTAGGTCTCTCTTGCGCTGGAAAGCTTTTCAAATATTAATGCGGATCCTAAAGCTCTTGCCTGATCATAACCCTTCTTTTTCCAGTGATATTCCTCTTTTATAATGTCTCTCAGCCATCTCTCTTTCTACAGTCTTTCTTCACTCTCTCTCCTCCCCCATCATGAGTGGACACGCCCCTTGTTGCTGATTGGCTCACTCTCTCTCCCCCCCATTATGAGTCACAACAATGTTATGTATGTTATGGTGCTTTCAACAGCATTTTTCAGAAATTGTTTACTGCACCTTTAATGGTAAACGCACTGTCAAATCAGTTGTGTCAGCCACAAAAGAACAATCTACTGTAGCTCAAAAAGCAGAATATGGTGCATTTTCCCATTTTCTTGTGGTGCATGCCTGGGTAAAACTCACCACCACAAAGTTAGTGTGTTTTGGGTGGTTTCCAGATAATTTCTATGTAGTTATGAAGGTGTTCTGAGAAGTTGTTAGCATGATGGTATGTGGCTGCCAGGGTGGTTTCTAGGTGGTTAAATCAAAAGAGCCTGATATTCCTGGGTAAATATGTGCGATCTTTCCACCAGTTTTACTGTCAGCTGCAAAAACTGCAAATATGTTCATGAAGAAAAGTAACAGCACACCTCAAGCCATACGATTTGAATAATCATTTACAACCCAAATTCCGGAAAAGTTGGGACATTATTTGAATAAAATGAAAACTAAAAGACTCAAATAACGAGCCAATTTTTTATTCACAATAGAACAAATGTTTAAACTGAGAAATTTTACAATTTTATGCACAATATGAGCTCATTTCAAATTTGATGCCTGCTACAGGTCTCAAAAAAGTGGGCACGGGGGCAACAAATGGCTGAAAAAGCAAGACATTTTGAAAAGATTTAGCTGGGAGAACATCTAGCAACTAATTAAGTTAATTGATAATTTATATTGACTATAAAAGGGATGTCTTAGAGAGGCAGAGTCTCTCAGAAGTAAAAATGGGCAGAGGCTCTCCAATCTGTGAAAGAGTTAGTAAAAAAGATTGTGGAATACTTTAAAAACAATGTTCCTCAACGTCAAATTACAAAGGCTTTGCAAATCTCATAATCTACAGTGCATATCATCATCAAAAGATTCAGAGAAACTGGAGAAATTTCTGTGCATAAGGGACAAGGCCGAAGACCTTTATTGGATGCCCATGGTCTTCGGGCCCTCAGACGACACCGCATCACTCATCGGCATGATTGTGTCAATGACATTACTAAATGGGCCCAGGAATACTTCCAGAAACCACTGTCGGTAAACACAATCCGCCGTGCCATCTGCAGATGCCAACTAAAGCTCTATCATGCAAAAAGGAAGCATATGTGAACATGGTCCAGAAGTGTCCTGTGGGCCAAGGCTCATTTAAAATGGACTGTTTCAAAGTGGAAAAGCGTTCTATGGTCAGACGAGTCCAAATTTGACATTCTTGTTGGAAATCACGGATGCCGTGTCCTCCGGGCTAAAAAGGAGGGAGATCTTCCAGCGTGTTATCAGCGTTCAGTTCAAAAGCCAGCATCTCTGATGGTATGGGGGTGCATAAGTGCATAAGGTATGGGCAGCTTGTATGATCTGGAAGGCACTATGAATGCTGAAAGGTATATAAAGGTTTTATAGCAACATTAAATGAAAAATATGTCAAAGAAAACCATGAACCCCTTAGCAGCTGGAAACCTGTATCAGGCAAGATTGGGACCAAATTTCAACACCAAAACTCCAGAAACCCATAACCTTGATGCCCAGACATCTTCAAACTGTTTTGAACAGAAGAGGAGATGCTACACCATGGTAAACATGCCCCCGTCCCAACTATTTTGAGACCTGTAGAAGGCATCAAATTTGAAATGAGCGCATTTTGTGCATAAAATTGTAAAATTTCTCAGTTTAAACATTTTTGTTATCTATTGTGAATAAAATATTGGCTCATGTGATTTGAAAGTCTCGTAGTTTTCATTTTATTCAAATTTAAAAAAATGTCCCAACTTTTCTGGAATTCGGGTTGTATGTCCATAGCAAAAACAGTGCAGGACAATTTATGAAAAAAAAAAAGTTTGTGCAAAAAAAAAAAAAGTTTGTATATATATATATATATATATATATATATGTTTATGGGGCCCTTGATTCTGTGACGGATGTAATTTACAGTATAACATACTAGAATAAATATGGAACATACTAGAACACATCATTTTTCAAATTTTGACATACAAATAATACAAATTGTGATATGAATTAGTGCCTGTGAATATTACAGCACAAAAAGGTCAAAAGAGGTTCAGCTGACAAATAAGTTTATTTGGTAATCCCTGTCTTAGAAAACAATTCTAAGTAAACTAAACTTTACTTTAAGTGTTGATTGTAGATTGTAACAACCGAATAAAAAAAATGATTGAAAGTTTGGCCGAATGCAAATCCAAATGCTTTCTTTTCCCCCTCTTGATTTCACAACTCTCACTTCAGGCAAAATCCGGAATTCTCATTAGAATCATAATAAGACGTCCTAATGGTGCAATTTATATCTTCTCTAAAAGGACTGACCGATTGAGTCTCGCCATGAAGCTAATTAGCATGATCCATGACAGCTAGGGGAATTGAGGTCAGAGAAATCAAGATTTACAGATTAGATGAATTATTCTGACCTATTTGGCCTCAAACATTTGTGATCCAAGACAGCCATGACGTATTCGCTAAAGGAAAGAATTCAAATGCAACGTGAAATTCCTGCAGAGTTAACGGCTAGCATTAGCAGGTGCTAACTGTCCTGTGGATATCACTGAGGCATAAAAACCACAGAAATCTGCATTCATCATAATGTGAAAAAGATATAAACCAATCACAGCGCCAAATCAAGCCTGAAATGAAACTGGACGCCAAAAAAGTCGACCCCTGCTGTAACGAAATGCTAAAAATGCGAAAACTTCTCTGCTTCTTAGTCGGCAAGAATCTGGATAATGCTCCAAATATGCTCATCAAACCATTCAGACTGGGAGGTCTGTTTTGATTAAACGATTTCTTCCTATCCAACGCAAGGTTAAATAAAGCTGGAAGGGCTTCCAAACTAATAACTCTTTATCATAGACAAGATCAGTGTGATGAAAAAGCTAAACAAGAAAAACCTCATTCTTCTCTCCCTCCCGACATTCCCTCTAGGATATCGCTTACAACCACACACTCACATATGAGAAAACACAAGACGAGCTCCATCAGATCCAACACAACCCCTCTCTCCTATAAAAGATTGCACCGAGACATCTTGCGCCATTGTGCTGGTGCCAACACAAGATGGCAGATATAAATAAAGCTGTGGCAAAGCAAAAATTCACAGTTCATAGACCTTAAATGTTCCTACCATCGCTGAAAAGCACATCTGCAAGACCACATTTGAGTTATGACGTTTCACCCGAATGCAACTTCACTCATCTTTAGCAAGGTAGTAGAACAAGGTAATACTAGGTCATAAAAAACACTTTCTGTCACTTAAGAGCTTATTAATTCATACCAGAAGTGTAAACGAACACCACACATAGTCTATTCTGACATTTAAAAAAAAAAGGCTTAAAGGAACAGTTCACCAAAAAATGAAATTTCTGTCATTATTTATGTTGTTCCAACCCCACATGCTGTTACTTGCTTTCATGTGGAGAAATTTCTGAAGAATCCTTTCACAGCTCTTGCTATACAATGACAACCTTCAAAAATGTCAAAAAAAAGCACAAAAAATGTTAGACATTTTACCACTTTTTCCAGGGAAAGGCTAATAGATTATTATATAAAGGGGACCAATTATGCTCGTTTTTACAAGATGTAATATAAGTTTCTGGTGTCCCCAGAATGTGTCTGTGAAGTTTCAGCTCAAAATACCCCACAGATCATTTATTATACCATTTTCTAAATGGCATTTTTGAGTGGAAGGAAAAACATGCTGTTTTCATGCATGTATCTTTAAATGCAAATGAGCTGATGCTCCCCGCCCCCTTTCCAGAAGAGGGCGGAGCCTGTACAGCTCGCGCCTCGAATACTCTGCCAAAACATCCGTTCGATGTACGTCAGTAGTGACCGACGAAGAGCCCAATTTCGCCGGTCACTACTGACGTATGTCTCCGTTCCCTCCTTCAAGGAACGAGGATTACATACGTAACCGAGACGTTCTTCATCATCATGAAAGTTATTATTTGCATGCGTTTTAAAGCCATATCAGTTTTAACTTCTGATATATGGTTTTCTGAGCGCACACACACAGAAAGCTGGCTGTCAGACGGCGGTCCCGTGAGTATTAAATTGATGCACGTGGGGAGCGAAGGCTAACCCCGTGTGGTCCGATCCAACAGATGAGTTACTGTAGCTCAAACTGCTCAAGAAGTTAATGCTGATTCTGATAGAACGGTGTCAGAATACACAGTGCATCAGTTTGTTGCGTATGGAGCTGCATAGCCGCAGACCAGTCAGGGTGCCCATGCTGACCCCTGTCCACCGCCGAAAGCACCAACAGTGGACACGTGAGCATCAGAACTGGACCACGGAGCAATGGAAGAAGGTGGCCTGGTCTGATGAATCACGTGGATGGCCGGGTGCGTGTGCGTCGCTTACCTGGGGAACAGATGCACTATGGGAAGAAGGCAAGCCGGCGGAGGCAGTGTGATGCTTTGGGCAATGTTCTGCTGGGAAACCTTGGGTTCTGCCATCCATGTGGATGTTACTTTGACACGTACCACCTACCTAAGCATTGTTGCAGACCATGTACACCCTTTCATGGAAACGGTATTCCCTGGCCTCTTTCAGCAGGATAATGCGTCCTGACGCAAAGCAAAAATGGATCAGGAATAGTTTGAGGAGCACAACAACGAGTTTGAGGTGTTGACTTGGCCTCCAAATTCCCCAGATCTCAATCCAATGGAGCATCTGTGGGATGTTCTGAACAAACAAGTCCGATCCATGGAGGCTCCACCTCCTTAAAGGATCTGCTCCTAACATCTTGGTGCAGATACCACAGCACACCTTCAGGAGTCTAGTGGAGTCCATTCCTCGATGGGTCAGGGCTGTTTTGGGAACAAAAAGGGACCAACACAATATTAGGAAGGTGGTCATAATGTTATGCCTGATCAGTGTATAAATATATATATATATATATATATATATATATATATACACACACAGTATATATATTTGGGTTCAAAGTAGCACCAATTCAACGGCTGATTATATGTCAGCAAACTCTGACGAGCAATTATACTTATATAATATACAGAAATAGTAGGAAATTGTGAAACAAAGGAAACCACAAGCTGATTAGTTCCGGTGAATAAAACTGCATGCTTTCCATCACCATTACCCTTCAGTGAAAGCACCTTATTAAACTCATCTTTGAGATTCCTTGCTTGGCTCAAAGGCACCCAATGGAAAACATCTTGCAGGTTCAATATTTACATTGGCAAATGTGTGCTAGCTTCATCTGCTCTCTAATATAGAGCTCATTCACGTACATTCAGATTTCAAGTTCAGTGTTTCAAAGAAGGAATACAAAAAGTCACGGTTTTGGACCTGGATCCAAAAGATGGAATATATCAGCATGTTCAAATGTTTGACACATTAAAAGTAAAGTTCTTACCCTCAGTGTGCACTGATGTGGAGTGAGCTGAGCTGAACGCCCGTTTATAATTAATTCCCTATGGTAGTGGTTTTCAAATGGTCAGTTATGACTTGAAAATGGGTCAGATCTGTTTTTGGTTGGCTGCTGACCGCAGAAAGAAACAGTGCTAAATGCAAACAACAACATTTAATTAACTTTATAGCAAACTACAGAGAGAAAAAAAAAAGTTGTATAAGGGAGGCTAAAATGCTTCCGTTTACATTTTGCATCTGTTTTGGCGAAGTGCCTCATGCATGGATTACCAGTGTTTGATTTTAAGGTCAGTTTTGTTAGAAAAAAACATTTGGTACCGTATGTTTCTTGAAGCAAAACCAGATGGGAACCATTGCTATATGCCGTAGGAGGCTTGCTGAGCAGCAGGCTCGCAATGGGAATTGTGGGATTGACAGCAGAGCAAGTGGAACGAGAAATGAGAGATGAAAAATTCTGCATTTTTGCAACTGTAATTGTGCATAGAAATAATGAAATTATTATAAATACAACTGTGCTCACATCTCTGAACAGGGTTCTTCTGCGTAAATGGGCAAATACAAAGCACTAGTGCTTTCCATCAGGTCCTGTCCTCTCTGTCCCTACAAACCCATTTTATTTCTGTATGACCAACAGTCAAAACACAACATAACGCTAGTCTCTTCAGAAGGGTAGTCACAGTAATAATAAACCGAGTGAGTCTACTAAATTGCACAAACAGCTGGTGCTTCACTGTCTGTTTATAGAAATTCCTAAAATATGAGTATTACGTTAGTCAATGATCCATTTATACTTGAAAGTGGTGACATGGGTTAAGTAAGAGGGACAGCACAGAACCAGATGTTTTAATGTCCTGAATAGACCAAGTGACCTGCGCACTGTGTCAATATCAATTTCACCCCAAGCGATCTCATGAACTTGTCATTTGAAGACCAGTTTTCCTGCTGGAAGAATCATATATGAGGAAAAACATCAGCGAGAAAGCAAAAACATCATACGCAGCTGAATACATAAATACAAGCAACTTTTAAAACGAATCCCTTTATCTTTGAGAAAAGTTGCACTCTCAAATCCAGAGACACCAATTGTACTACATCAAGCTAAACACACCAGCGATCATTAATCCCGCGGATCCAAACATTTGCTCAGCGTTTGGCCCTTCCTCTGCCTGCTGTGAAAGAGTTTAGTGATACTAATTCCCATGCTGCTAATTAATCCTCATGTAATTTTGGAAGTGAGAGCAAAAACATAAACGAGATGAGATGAATATGAGTCTGCCGTGAATTATTTGGCGAGAAAAATGAACTAAGCCTCCATCTACCCCAAACTCGTCACTTGGAAAATTCATTATGAACAATATTTTTCAAAGCCTCGAAAAAAAAGCGCACTTTCCAATGCAAAATGAATGAATGAATGAATTATAGATCATAAAAAATGCAAATACATAAAGGCATAAAAAACATTTTGCTAATACAAATGTAAAATGATTATATATAAATGCAATTAGTGTTAGCATGTGTGTATGCATATCAGGCATAACATTATGACCACCTTCCTAACATTGTGTTGGTCCCGCTTTTGTTCCCAAAACAGCCCTGACCCGTCGAGGAATGGACTCCACTAGACTCCTGAAGGTGTGCTGTGGTATCTGCACCAAGATGTTAACAGCAGATCCTTTAGTTGCGAGGTGGAGCCTCCATGGATCGGACTTGTTTTTTCAGCACATCCCACAGATGCTCGATTGGATTGAGATCTGGGGAATTTGGAGGCCAAGTCAACACCTCAAACTCGTTGTTGTGCTCCTCAAAACCATTCCTGAACCATTTTTGCTTTGCGTCAGGACGCATTATCCTGCTGAAAGAGGCCAGGGAATACCGTTTCCATGAAAGGGTGTACATGGTCTGCAACAATGCTTAGGTAGGTGGTACGTGTCAAAGTAAATCCACATGGATGGCAGAACCCAAGGTTTCCCAGCAGAACATTGCCCAAAGCATCACACTGCCTCCGCCGGCTTGCCTTCTTCCCATAGTGCATCCTGGTGCCATGTGTTCCCAAGGTAAGAGACGCACACGCACCCGGCCATCCACGTGATTCATCAGACCAGGCCACCTTCTTCCATTGCTCCGTGGTCCAGTTCTGATGCTCACGTGTCCACTGTTGGTGCTTTCGGCGGTGGACAGGGGTCAGCATGGGCACCCTGACTGGTCTGCGGCTATGCAGCTCCATACACAACAAACTGATGCACTGTGTATTCTGACACCTTTCTATCAGAACCAGCATTAACTTCTTGAGCAGTTTGAGCTACAGCAGCTCATCTGTTGGATCGGACCACACGGGCCAGCCTTCGCTCCCCACATGCATCAATGAGCCTCGGCTGCCCATGACCCTGTCGCCGGTTCACCACTGTTGGAGCACTTTTGATAGATACTGACCACTGCAGACCGGGAACACCCCACAAGAGCTGCAGTTTTGGAAATGCTCTGACCCAGTCGTCTAGCCATCACAATTTGGTCCTTGTGAAACTCGCTCAAATCCTTACGCTGGCGCTTTCCTGCTTCTAACACATCAACTTTGAGGACAAATGTTCACTTGCTGCCTAAAATATCCACCCACTAACAGATGCTGTGATGAAGAGATAATCAGTGTTATTCACTTCACCTGTCAGTGCTTATAATGTTATGCTTGATCGGTGTATATATATATATATATATATATATTGCTATGTGCATGGTTACTAATACATCTGAAGCATGGCTTCATGTGGTGGCCATTTATTTCCTTGTTTTGTACATTTAGTAAAGTCTAATGACACACATTTTTTTACACATTGCATTCTTGAATAATTACTGAACCTAAATGTATGGAAATGGCAATGGATCTTTACTATGTATATAAATGTTCACTTTTATGTGCTTCTCAGTTCCTGAATAAGGTGGATCAGGTCGGAGAGAGTGCAAATCACAGCATTTGGCTGATCTCCAAACCACACAGTGCTGAAAAGCATCTGAATTAAAACAATGAATGGCCAACACACGCTCCCCTTCATCGTGTCAGGCTCTCAACGCTGAGCTAATGACAGAGGTCGGAGGATAATCAGCCATAATTAGTGCAAGGCAATCTTAATGAGGCTGTTTTTCCTGACACCTAACGATGCCTGCAAAGAAGTTTGAAAACAATGAACAAGATTTATGACTATTACAATCAAGCCAATTAACCGTCAATTAATCTTTTTTTAAGATAACTTGACTTAAACATTTCTTAATTATTTTTAATAGTTGTTGTTGGATTATTAATAACCAACGTGAATAATGCATTTAACTGTGCCAAAAGCATTAAATCAAGTAATGCAAACTAGTAGATTATATTTAAACATGCAGCAACATATATAATAATACATCCTATTGGAGGGGATTTAAAGATATTTACTGCCATAAGTCACTGTATTCACATAACTAAAACTAGAGACGGCACAAGTCAATGTAAGTCTATGGGATTCGCAAGTCTAAAAAGTAATAGCACACCTCTCTTTAAAAAAATGCAGTTACAAAAAAAGTTACAGGCCAAAATGTATTCATATCTTTAACATCAAGTTTTATTGTAATAGTAGTGATGCTTGCCATACTGAAACCCAAAAATGATCATGTGTCACCCAGAATCAGACTCGGTACCGCAAAGTAAAACACAGTGTTGGGAGGGTCGCCTTCAGTCCCCTGCTGCCTTTACCCCATGGCCCAAATACATTAGCTTCTCACCCATCCCATTTCATGTTTCTCAATGCCAAAAGTCCGGTCTTATGCAAATCCGAGCCAAAAACAGCTCAACAGCAGCAGCAAACGATGATATGACCTCAATTGGCACATGTCATCAGCCTTTATTGCCATTTATTAAATATAAGCAGAAAATTAGGCTACATTTCCGTAGTGATGTGATATCCTGAAGTCACTGCGCGAAGACATTAGGCCTGTTATTTTTCCTCCTAGGTGCTAAAGGCAGGGGGACGTCAAGGGGGAGAGAGATTTCTGGGTAATGGTGAGGGGTGGTTTGTATCTAAAGTGACATAGAGTATATAAAATAACTGTAAATCATGTAGTTCCTCTTGTATTAAACCCTGGATCTGTGACTAGCATCTTTAAGGGGTATTGTACAAAGGGGGGGGTGGGGGCATATCAGGTACTACAGAACTGACAAGCATTACTATTGTTCACACCAGGGATGTCAATTTGCATAAATCTCCATAATCGATCGTTGTTAAATTAATCGGTTAATCATTAGCCAACCTCTTAATATCACTGTCTTAGTACATTAAGCCACGTTAAGCGTTTTCCACGTTTTAGAATGTCCCCATGAGGCGACAAATTGTTCTACTGTAACCGACGCCTCGTTCTATTTCTGAAATATGCGTAGTATTTTAAGTGTTTGTCACATGTCGTGCATGTAAAAGTAGGAAATATGAATGTGAAGTCAATTTGTGGTCTCGTTTCAAACGCATGGATCAATATGCTTGCGTCGACTTCGCTGGAGCCTACATGTGCGCTGCTTCGATCCTTTCCGTGTTCTGACCGGTGTCCGAATCTCAATCAAACGCAAGCCCATTCGTTCAAATTATTAATGATGGGAAATAACAAGGGCTTCCCTGTTATCAGATCTGCTGAAGATGTTGCTGTTCATGTTTGCCAGCGCAGGGCATTTTACAAATCCAGACCAGACGATGTTCTACGGCCATGTCCGGAATAAAGAGTATCCTATCCATGTCACACAGTACAGTTAGGGTGATATTACTTAACCTGTGATATAAGATTTTGGCCATACTACCCATCCCAATCATTCATCCCAGACTTAACGTCAGTAGGCTACAGTTCTTGTATTTCAGGCACACCACAAGGTGTCACTGTGGCCTCAACGCTTCGCTCTCGCCTACTCTAAGCTCGATTGCTATGTCTGAGGTAAACCACGCCCTCCTCATTACCCTACGGACAAAGAAATGTAAAAATGCATAAATGTAAAAATAAAGAAATGTAGAAATGAATAAATGTGGAAATAAATACATAAATTAATTAATGAATGTGGAAATAAAAACCGAAATGAATAAATGTGGAAATAAATAAATAAGGAAATAAATGTATAAATAATTATTTATTTATTTATTTATTTATTTTTATTTTTTTTACATTTCTTTGTATATTTATTTATTTTTAATTTTGGCAGACTTGGGATTCCATAAGTGAGGCCTCTATTGCCAGCAAGACAATTAACACTTTCAGATGCTCAGAAAGCTACTAAAGACGTATTTAAAACAGTTCATGTGACTACAGTGGTTCAACCTTAATGTTATGAAGCGACGAGAATACTTTACAAATCTTTTGTTTTGAATCAGTGGTTCAGAGCGTGTATCAAACTGCTAAAGTCACGCCCCCAAGTGGTGAACCACTGAAATTTCGAAACACTTATGATGTAACGAAGCTTCGTTTACTGAAATCACGTGAATTTGGCAGTTTGACACACACTCCGAACCACTCGTAAACTTTGAAGCTTCATGAAGCAGTGTTTTGAAATCGCCAATCAGATATTGCTGAATAAAGTCATTATTTTGTTTTTTTTGGGTGCACAAAAAGTATTCTCGTTGCTTCATAACATTAAGGTTGAACCACTGTAGTCACATGAACTGTTTTAAGTAAAAATATCTTAATTTGTGTTCCGAAGATGAACGAAGGTCTTACGGGTGTGGAACGACATGAGGGTGAGTAATTCATTTTAAGGCTTAGAAGCTTGGCTTTACAGTGAATATAGGCCTTTTTTTAACCTAATTAAATGCATGTATCATCGTGTCAATTTCTTACATTTAATCAATAAGTTCAATTAGAATAATAAGACACAATAGGGCTGTTACCAAACAAATGAAATCAGTATCAACAAAATTCATCATTGCAATGCAGAGGAAAGATAAGCTGCATCTGAAGTTGCATTTAGATGTATTTACTCAGACTGTTTAATGCAGCTCAGAGGGGACATGAATGCATTTAACCTGCAGTTACAAATGCATAAATAATGTTTTGGTGTGTTAAACATATTATGATTAGTGCTGTCAATCAATTTAAAAAAAAAAAAAAAAAAAACTAGATTAATTTTTCTGTGATTAATCGCAATTAATACATTTTTTATATATTTTATAATATAATAATTTCACAGTTAATCTCCAAATTAAAGTAGAAACAACATAAAGACAGTATATTTTAAATATTTGTTTAATTGCATCTTTTTTATGAATGAAGGCCTGATACTAATACTGCTACTGATGTTTCTATGAAAATTATTTTTCCCCCAATTTTATACATTAATTATAGCTATTCAACATTACAATGTAATTGAAAGCTATCTTTTTTCTTTTTTTTTTTTAACATTTATTAGGCTTCAAAACAACTTTTAATTTAAGTGAACTTAGAACAATCCTCACATAAACCCATATTAATGTCATATTTACCTGTGGCCTGTCTAACAGGTAGGAAATATACAGAAACTAAATAAAGTTATCAAACAGTCTGCACTGCATAAATTATAAATTAAATATAAATTAATCCTTATTAAAGCTACAAACGTTCTTTAGTCAAGAGCAGTGAGTAATGTTCTCTGTTCTTTGATGAACATTAATGACAGACATCATCACAGCAAGTGGTTTATTAGGCTGCTGTCACTTTAAGAGCTGCCGCTGCAGAGCATGACGCATCTCATTTTCTCACAACTCTTTTAATTTAAGACGTTATTTAACTAATTTAAGACTGCTATTATGAGGATACTTGACAAAACGGGCATTTTGGCATAATTCTGTGTGTTATCGTTCGTTCAAGAGAACTTGATTCTGGCACGCGTCTTTCTGTGCATTGTGTGTGTGTCAGGACATTCACAGACAGCGCATTCTCGTTTGTCTTGTCACACTTGAATGGTTTAAAAGCATTTGCATGAATAAGAGCATGATCGTATAATGTAACGATAAAGGATGACAGAAAAAACGGATGCTGCGTTAATTGCGTTGAACATTTTTAACGCATTAAACTGGGGAAAAAAATGGCACGTGTTAACGCGTTAACGTTGACAGCACTAATTATAATATTTGAAATGATTTAAAAAATGATAAGATACTTTAAATGTGAAATTAAAACCGCCAGTAGGTGGCAGCAAGTCACTGTTAATGACTGAGTCATTGAGTTTCAACCGATTCATTCAAACGGCTGATTCATTCAGGAACAAAGCATTTGACTGTCTTAATGAATGAGTCGTTGAATCATTCTTTCAAACGATTTCTTTTCAACAGGAGAAAGAAAGACATGAACATCTTGGATGACATGGGGGTGAGTAAATTTTAATTCTGACGTGACCTAATCCTTTAATAGTAGACTGCCATCACAAAGTTCGTGGTTCCTTCAACAAACATGGGTCACCCCCCAAGAAAAATAATGGAGCAAGTCTACAGTTGTTTTTACGGACACAGACTGTTTAAGAGACTTCAGGCTTTACTCTGCGCTTGTTGCTGCACCCTAGCAACGCTCGTTGGCAATCGCAGTTGAGTTTTGATGAGGATAATAAGGAGTAGACAGTCACTGGTGGATGGTCTTTGGCTGTGTCTCAGGGGCTGATCTAAGGGACAATAAGGCCTTTTTTGTTAGTAATGCTGTTGGCTTTGGAACTAAAACTGCATCTGGTCAAGGGGAAGTTACTGCCTGACAACATCTGCTCGGTCTCAAAGACACTCTCAGTACACTGACTTACATTCTCACGAGTGTCTTCCCAACACTGTGAAAAAGAAAGAAAGCTCTATAATAGTGGTTCTTCAATGGTTCTTTGCAACACATTAGGTTTAGCAAGGAACACTCTTGATATTAAGAACCATTATTAGGTTCTTTAGTTGGCTATATGGTTTGGTAGATATTAAAAGCAAGCTGTTGATCGGCGTACGTTAACTGGAACTCTGGAACTTCCTATGGCATCATAGGAACTTCACAAGCCTCACAAACACAGAAACGTCCATGCTAGCAGTGAAAAAATAATTAATTAATCATAAAGAGAAAAATAAAGAAGGTTTAACGTCTCAAGACTCCTGCATTCTGTTTTAATCTGTCTTTAAAATGCAAAAACACTATGTAAATTGCACCTAATAGATTAAAAAGCAACAACTATGAAGCGTGAAACATTTGACTTGTAAAATAGGGGTCCCCTGACAAACAGACAAACACGCTGTTCTTTGGCATCACTAGAACTCAAATCAGTTCTTCTATGGCATCATATGGAACCTAAATGGATATTCAACCAAACCTGTATAACAACATTAGAGTCCAATGACTTCCAGAACACATATTTCTTATTATTTCTCAAAACAGCTCCTTTTATGTCCCTACATTTTTAAAACGACATGAGGCTGAGTAAATGATGACAGAATTTACATTTTTGGGTGCACTATCACTTTAGCACATTGGCATATGACTTTGCCATCTCATAAGAGAAATATTGACTTATATGTTGACTTATACTGACTTGTTTTGACACCAAAACATGCTCTTATGACATTCCTCAGCTCAAAGGGTTCCTCTAAAGACTGGGAATATTCTGATATAATCATGAAATATGCAAAACATAAAAGTAGATGCAACTAAAATATTTTTATTATATTAATATGACAAAAAATGCTAGTAGAGAATGGCATTTAAGTGCCATGTTTATAAAAGAATCTAAAATAAAGAAAGATTTGTAGCATAAAGTCATGTAAGGTTTTGAAAATAATCTCATAATAGGACTTCTTCAAGAAAAAAGTCAGTTTTGAGAATAAAGTCAAAATTTTAAGAATAACGTTGTAATATTACAACACTAAAGTAGAAATATGATGTTAAGTAAAAGATGTAAATTTAAAATAAAAAGCTTAAAATACTTCCAATACTTGGAATTTTTGTGGTTCAGGACAGAAGTTGCTTAAATGGCATTTCCTTATGAGAATCTGTTGGTAATGTCATCATATAAAATGATATATATATATATATATATATGATGTTCTCCTATGGCATCGCAGTAACTTCTTAACTATGGCCTTGAGCTTCAAACCCTTTTATGTGTAAGAGAAGTCATGATTCATTCCACTCTCCACAAAGGCTTCACTACAGATATACAAGAAATACCACAGGGAATAACCAAGCAATCACTGAATGGAAGATAACACTGACACAAGATGATGCTCGATGCTGCCCAGGCTTGCATGTGGGTTTTGAGGGGAAAATTAAGGGTTGCTAGCACAACCAAATACATGTGTCAAGAATGTAGAAGGAGTCTGTCTAAAGAGGAGGTGGTTTTGAGAATACACAGAATCTGATGAAAGCCGGCTCATCGTTACCACGGTTGAACTAGACCAGAACATCTTTCCTGCATTAGAGACTTTCCAGCACCTAGCATGAAGAGGAACTGATATCATAAATAAAGTATGTTAACATGCTGTCAGAGTGAGTGGACGTTCTGTTTGATGTGCGATTCAATTGTTTTCTCTTCATATCTTAAACATTAAACCATCATTTCCTATTTATCCAAAATCTAAGGTTTACACACACTTCAGACAAGGACATCTGCGTTTTGAATATATATCAACAACTTAGTCTTCGTGAAAACATACAGTACTTGACAGTATCGCTGGTGCTAATCATTTTGAGGCTCTATACACAAACAGACACTTACAATGAGTCCAATGACTTCTTCAACAGACATGAGAAATAACAAACACTCTTCAACTGCTAAAATACCTCAAATAGTCCTTGGACAACCAAGTGTCAAACATACACAGTCATCTACTTAGATACTGGCATGTGGAAAGAATACAGAGCCAATACCTTTAATCAAATATGATTCAATATTAAATATATCAGACCTGCAGTTATTATCAGTATTTAGTAAAGCAAGCAAAGCAACAACAGACTTAGTTCAACTGCAGACACATTGTAAACTGGTTTGAACAATGTAAGGCTGAACACCGTTACTGACAATCCTTATTCTGGCTGCGTGAGATTCTCCTGCTTTGTTGTTGTCGAGCAACCAAAGCGCGAGCTGTTAAAGCTCCGCCCTCTTCTGGAAAGGATTTGCATTTGCATTTAAAGGGACACACACAAAAATGGTGTGTTTTTGCTCACACCCAAATAGGGGCAAATTTGACAAGCTATAATAAATGATCTGTGGGGTATTTTGAGCTGAAACTTCACAGACACATTCTGGGGACACCACAGACTTATATTACATTATAGGTCCCCTTTAACATTTTCTTATGTACTTCTAGGGTTAGGAATCGAAAATCGATTCCAATTCTGAAATCATATTAAGGTCAGGAATCGGATACTTGTTATAAAATAAAAAATTTCGATTCCTCTTATCGATTCTTTCGCGTTCATTTTAATATGACTTTAAACCACTCAAGCACTAGACATATGCGTTGTTTTCTGTGCTGCACACACATCCAAAACGTTGTGCACACAGAAAGCCGCCTCTCATACTGAATAGTGCGCTATACTGAACTCAGATCTCTTCTGTGTCTTTTTGCACTTGAAAGGACAGATACACACAAAACTATGTCAAAATAACTTTGTCGGTTTTGTCTCAAGTGAACGTAACAGCTGACAAAGAAAACACATGTGTAACAGTATTTTGGATCTGTGCAGCTCTTAAAGTGACAGCAGCCTAATATACCTGCTGCCGTCTCTATAATAACATCAATCAAACAACAAAAAACGTTCACTCACTGTTCTTGACTGAATAACTTTTGTAACTATATTTGTAATGTACATTTTATTCATAAAGTGCAGTGTTATTTTACATTTGATTACAGTTTCCGTTACCTGAATATGTGAAAATCTTAAAACACTTCATTTCAATCATATCTTTAATCAGTTGTATTTATTTGTGCGATTGCTAATTTGTTAACTGAGTGTTTACTTGTCTTATTTAATTACTTCTCTTTAAAAAAAATGCTTTAGTTAGGCTATGGTAGTTTTAAACCTATGGTATTGTTCTTTAACCTGTTGATTTTTGTTCATGGTATTCAGCCACAATGAAATGTTTTGCAATAAGACTAAATGTGAATGATATCGAAGTTTGTTTATTGTTTTTTTTTTTTTACCTAACTGAAATCAAAATTAGGAATCGATAAGAATCGGAATCGATAAGCAGAATCCCAATAGGAATTGTTAAAACTCGAACGATACTCAATCCTGTTGCAGAAAGCTAAATGGATTGAGTTTTGGCATTGCACATGCCCAGCAAAACACAACAGTAAGCAAGTTAGCATGCTAAATGTGTTTAACCTTCATGGAGTTGGTGGGAATCACATGGTAAAAAGACTAGGTGAAAAGACTCCACTTTGCTTGATCATGAATTGCTTTTTGAGTGAAACAACAAAAACAAGCCTGCCTGTTCGTTTGACTAATGCCGATTTACTCTACATTCTTACTGCATATCGCCACCTACAGGCTCTTTGCACAATCGAGCTCTACTCTTCACAACGTTAACGGCCAAAACTCCCAACATAACAAACGCCTCTAAATCCCAACACAACAAAGCATTAAACTCCAACAGCTCTCCTTCTTTTCTCAGCTTGCTCAAAAACACATAAAATAGCACCTAATTTCAACATTTACTCTCCCCATCCAGTCTCATGCAAAGCATGCTGGGAACTACAAATCCTCTGCCCAGTTTCAGTAATGCTACGTTAACACTAATGGAAATTATTCAAGAAGTCCCAACACAAATGAATTGAGTAAACTTCTGTTTTGCAAATGTAAATGGACTGCGATTGAGTGTCATTAAGCAGCAAAATCATGTCCTCTCATTCAGTGTATTCACCGTGTGCCATAACCTTTCCACGTGATCCATGGCATTTTAATTCTAGCAAGATATAAAACCTCTTAAGTTACAATCGTTTCAGATATACACGCTTCACCGAAACAGGAAGAATGACAAGTTCGTAAGTGAACCATAAGTGAACAAGAAGTCAGGAGAACAGAGGCAGAGCCAACAGTGTGTGTGTTGGAGAAGAGCCGCAGTCCTTCTCTTCCAGCCCCACAACTTAACAGCACACTAATACAGATGTACAGGACTCTGCTTGTAAATCTCCCCGAATCAGGAAATACAACACAACTGGAAATTTCAGCAGAACATATTACAGCCGTATCAGCTTGCACAGCAACCGCTGAACCCTGACGACTGTCAGGTCTGGGAACTGAGAAACGAGAGGACCACAGTGCTCTATCCCAATATGTCCTGCGGTACACCTCCCTATGGGTGGAACGGATCGCTGCTAACGCTCAGATTCGGTTTGCAATGTAAAATGTTTCAGATTTAAGAATCAGCACGATTCTCAGTCTATAAAACCTGTTCAAATACTAGACTGTTACAGTTTTCTTCAAGGAGAAATGACTATACCAGATAGATCAGCATAAAACCAGAACTAACCAGGAAAACCAGTACGGATGTGCTTGTATATACCTGAAAAACCACCTCTTAAATATCATTAAAGTTAGTGAGGATAAAATCCCATAGCAGGTATTTTATTTTATTATTTTTCTTTCATTCAAGTAGAGGACCCAGAAAACTGTCAAAACAAACCTTGGTTCGGCCACGTTCAAACTATACAAAATATATATAAACGCTTCAAGTGACTATTATAACTTGGGTTTGAAAAACTTTTGATGGTTCAAAGTCTAATGAAAGATACAGACACATGCCATGTTTGGCCTAGATTCCTGTCCGGTCACTGCCGCGACCAGTGCCAACTAAACTAAACACACATTGGCTGATCTGAATGTGCAGCCCTAGACTGGCTCTGTTCAAAAGCCGAACGAGCTGCCAATGTAGGCAGAATTTTAAAGGGATTATAAGCACGCTCTAGATCAGTGTTGGTATGGTTAACTAAAACTAAAAAATTGTCTTCAGTTTCAGTTAAAATTACTAAAACTAAACTTGCCCAGATGGCCCAGTTTGTTGCGATTGGTCTACTCTGCTCTGATTGGTCAAATCGCCCAGTCTGTTGTGATTGGTTCACTTCTTACAGCACGTGTCAGAAACTAAACGCCCATTACAATTTCTGAATTTCAGCTCCAGATCTTTCTCTGCACTTGCATACACAGTGATACAAACGGTAAGGATGGCGTTGGTTTAACCGTATCAATTCCAGCGCGAGTCCTCATCCTTTGGAAGTGCGCTGTGAAAGCAAACGTTTGGAAGTGAAATTTGCTTTCACAGCACAGAAAACAGCATCTACTCAACATGTTGACAACACAAACCAAAATCTTCCAGGCCTCAGCTACAACTACAGTATCTGAAGGTGGTTAAAAGTAGTCATTGTTCATGGGCAGCCAATGAAGACCATAGGCTGGCATCATGCAAATTTTACAAAATGCCATTTCATTTACGACGCTGCCTTAGAAGACAGTTGTCTATGTAGACTGTAGATAACTCACTAGGTTTTGGAGCAGAGCCCATATATTCCCCAGTTCTTTTGTATAACAGACCATCAGTTGTACATTTAAAGATGCCAGTTTCTCACAACTTCACAACAGGTTGTCCTGATTTATTGCCGTCTCTCTTTGCCAAATACATGGAGGGCTATGAGCACAGATGGGACACGTCCCAGGCAAGATTATTTGTACACTCTTGCTATTTAGCAGGGTGGACTTCTCAGTCTGAAAAAGGGTCTTAATAACTAATCGGAGAGCAAGCCAAGAGGCACGTCAGAAACCTGGCTGATGCACAGCAGATCAAGATAAGATAAAACAGGCAGGAAAAGATGGGCTCTCTCGCTCTCAGACGGGACAAAGGTGAACATCTGTCTGGAACAACATGTGTAACCCTTGCTAGATACTTACAAATAGTGTCCAGTCCAGTCAAATTCAAGTAAAACCAGCATCTGAAGATACAATAGCTGGTTTTATATGGTGTATAGCTTGTCTTAAATGGTCATTGGCTAGTCCAAGTTGGTTGATCAGGTAGACTGATTTGGGACAAACCCACTTGTACTAGCTAATAAACAACTACCAAGAAACCATGTATAATATATAAAAGACACAATATTACACATATTAATAATAGCTTGTCTGTGTATATACAATATCATGATCTAAGGTGGTAATTAGCTGGTCCAAGTCGGTTTAGATGGTTGATCAGATGGACTGATTGCATGATTAAGACTGGTAAACTCTGGCTAAGGGAGTGGAGACTCAATTGAGCCGATTAACCATATTTCCAAGCAGTTTGAAGGGGTCTGACCACCTTAAGCTGGTATGACCTGGTTTTTCTGGCTGGAACAGGGGAAATAATTATGTTCCTTGACATTAGCTTTGATCATGAAGCTAGTTGTTAGCTGGAAAGAAGGTAAAAGAGAGCTCATTTGCTGGATAAGAGATTCATTTGTTCTGATTAAAAAGCTTTTTACAGAGTTGGGAAAAGGCAGTGGTAGAGCGAGAGGAACTTGTCTATGCTGTAAAGAAAGCAGATCAATAGAGAGAGAAAATAGACATAAACAAATGGACTAAAAAACATTCGGGCTATATTTGTCTTGAGAGTCTCCGATGATAAATGTCTTGAAGATTTCGGTTCAGATTAGACTAAAGTGATGTCAGCATATGTACCAGTTAGAGATCAATCTAAAAAAACTCTCTGATCTACAGTCGTGTCTAGATGGTAAACCTCGTTCTGCAAAAAAAAAAAAAAAAAAAAAAGTGTTAGACCTGAAATATACTCTACTTAAAATGAAAACAAATGAAAACAAATCACCTGTCTTGGATTTCTTGCTGAAACAACCCACTTCTACAACATATACAAACCCAACAGATAATGACTTATCGTGCTCTCAAAGTGACTGGGACGCACCGTGAATTAAAGTGAAATACACCAAGTCTAAATCAATTTTTTAAGATTTTACAAAGAGTCTCTATTCTAGTTACCAAAAGCCATTCCAATAACAAACAAGAAATGAAGCGAGTCAAGTTTCATCAATTGGAAACCACTGAGAGTGAGACTGCAATACTTACACCGCTCCCCTAGAGGCAACAGCAGTAATTGAGGTTTGAGAGGTTGTTATTTCATATTTGAAAACGGCCTCTGAAGACTAACAAAAGTTGCATAATATGATTTAAGGCTAAACTGAAACACATGGGATAAAGACCACATGCACCAGAGCACCACAAAACTTGATAACCCAGCAACTCATCAATTCTAAATGCTAAACCTGGACAAGATAATACAAAATATACAATATTTTAAATGTTTTTTATAATTAATCTAATTCATCTAGAAGCAGCCAACCACAAGGGCAGATAAATAAGAAATCCACAACACCACAGTAATAGGAAAAACAGCACCATACACCAAAAAACTGGAAAAATTTTGACAGAAATGCACCCCTGCTAATAGGCTTTATATTTTTTTATACTACAATGCTGTTGAATTCTCAAATCTGATTGGTTGACCAACGTCCTAAAGGTGTGCAATTATTTTCAGGGAAACGCAAGGCTAAAGTAGTTCCAGTCAGGTCTTGACCGCATTGCATTTCAATATCACTTCACCAAATGATATCAGTTATCTCAATAGGTCCTACAGCCTACAACCGCAAAAGAAACAAAACCCACAATGACAATGACCAAGCAAATAAATATAGCAAACAATGGGATAAAAAAATCAAAATACGTTTCCCGCTCTCTCTCTCTTTCAAACGTACACACGTACTGCATAGTACGGACACGCACTCGCAACAGAAGCGTTTTGTCAGCGCTGCTCTGACGTATTAATGAGTAAAGTTGTTCAGCAACTAAAAAGCTACATGACATTTCTCACCAGTGAGGTAATAACTGCGGTTCTTGAGGTAAATAAACTTTTTTGGAATTAGCAACGGAGGCTTGGGCTGAGATGCGTAAGAAATTAGTCCCACACACGAGAGTGTTTTAAGGACAAAAACCTGACAATGTCTTGAAATACAACATCGGAACAGTGTCAGAATACACTGAATAAATACGCATCGTGGCCACATTACCACCTTATTTTCTAAGAATTCAACGGCCTGTCGTCAATTATTATTTCTTGATGTACAAGCATGTACAAGTTGGTTTAGGTCCATCTGATCTCTTTTCTCTCTCTATATATATACAGTATATTAAGACTAATGATGTATTTGAGGGGTGAAGAAGAGTGTCTAGCATTTGTTGTCGAGTTATAACCAATACTGTCTTAAATGGCCTGTGTGAAGCACTTCATCTTTTATAACATGAGATTTTGGCCAAACTGAGCACTTACAATAATCTTTATAACCTGCAAGTTGATGAAAATGTAATGCGATGTACTTATTGGCTCAGATGAAGCCGTTCTAATTACGGACAAAGCATGTAGGGTGAGTTCTGGGACACTTTTTGCCATTGAGATGCCTAATCAACCTGAAATGTTTGAAAATTCACTGGCAAAAAAACCCAAAAAAGACATTGCATCTCCATTTGAGCCTGATTTTGGTCAAATGTTAATAATATAATGACAAATGCAAGTGTCTGACCATATATAAAGCTACAATATCAACACAGTGTTTAATTCGTCAGCCTCTAAAGCCTCTAAGTCCACAGAAGAACCAATCGGAAGACACAAATCCAATCATATGATTTCAAGATGAATGACGGTGTGCGTATGAGCCAGCTTTAAATGATCCGTTTTTATCATGTTTTGTCCATCGTTACGGTGGCAATGACAGGATTTCGCGAGTAGCAAGTAAACTTAGCAAGTAAAAAGCTCATTAATGCAAATATCTTATCAGCCAATTACATGTATTCAGTACTTCCATGAGCTTTTCTACCTTAAATTAGTACATTGTTAGCTAGCTGTGTGATTTGTATATGTACATTTCTGAAATTACAGGTAACACTAGTTGCTTATTATCATGCACATTACTAGAATATTGGCTATTTATTAGTAATTA
Organism: Elopichthys bambusa; assembly: GCA_037101425.1. Classification (NCBI taxonomy): domain Eukaryota; kingdom Metazoa; phylum Chordata; class Actinopteri; order Cypriniformes; family Xenocyprididae; genus Elopichthys; species Elopichthys bambusa. The sequence goes on from CM074432.1 coordinate 3,244,986, forward strand.
TTAAGCACATATTAATGCCTTATTCTGCATGACCTTATTCTACATGCTTAATCCTACTCAATACCTAAACCTAACAACTACCTTACTAACTATTAATAAGCAGTAAATTAGGAGTTTATTGAGGGAAAAGTCATAGTTAATAGTGAATACATGTTCCCTATACTAAAGTGTTACCAAATTACATAATTTGGACACCTCTGATAACAGATTACTCTAGAATAGTATTCTCTGTAAAGCTGCTTTGAAACGATATGTATTGTGAAAAGCGCTATACAAATAAATTAAATTATATTTTGATAAAGCATGGGTTCAAACCCAGCAAATGGAAAACTGTTAATGCTAAGGAGACAAATGAAATGGAATGGAAATAGCTGCACTTTGTCATGCCAAGTTATATATACAGTATATTTGTTATCCATCTTTTTTATTGGACCTGCAGGAGAAAACAATCTGCCAAAAGCAGCACGCTCTTTGTCCTAATTCTCTGAACATAAAATCCATGCATAACAAAAATATCTATTGCTGTTTTGCTCTTCTAACCCATAAATGAGTGTGTGCAACTGTTACAGAGTTCAATTTCTCTATCATATTTAACATAAATTAGCCTTCAAAGTAGGCACAAAGCATTAATGCAACACATAAGATAACGTCTACTTGATGTCTAATGTAAAATCTGAATCCTGAAGTAAAACCGGTTTTAAGCCTACTAGGAGACTTCTGTTAAAATGTTCACAAATTACATTGACACCAGCCTGTATCCACACAGCGTTACCATGGAAACCTCATATTCAAGCGGTGCCGCAGATGTATCAGGCTGCATTACCGTGAGTTAGACCTGATGGGAAACTAATCAAGGTGTAAGTCCCGTAAGGTTAATGAACCCAGGTCCCTGTCAGTAATGAAGTGCTCTGGACACGTTCCACAGCTTTTATGTGGAGAGCTCGGTGAAACCACTGCCTGCCTGCAGGACATACACTCTCACTCTTTCATTTGTGCAGACCACAGTCTGCAGCGTGTGGAGGAGAAGACTTCAACATCCGACAACAGCTGACGAACGGCAGTTACAGGGGATGGATAATGTGTACTAGACACGTACACACCCTTGTTGAGCATGAATCATTTTGAATTAATAACACCGCCCTGCATCTTTTTTACTACATGAAATCCAACACTTGTTTTCTTTCTACTAATTTTGGGGTGCTGTTTCCAAAAACAGTGCCTGTCACAGAATATGTCGTGCTTTTCGTGGCATTTTTGATTTCAACAACCATTTGTAAGGAAGATACGGAAGCCTGTTTTCACCACCAAATAAAAAATTAAGGTAATTGCGACTTTTTATCTCACAATTGCGTGATATAAACTCTCAATTGCGAGTTATAAAGTCAGTCTTTTGTTTCTCCTCAGAATTGGACTTTATAACTAGCAATTGCAAGTTTATATCTCACAATTCTGTCTTTTTTTCTCGCATCTGCGAGTTTATAGCTTGCAATTCGTACTTTATAACTCGCAATTTCGAGAAAAAAGCTAGAATTGTGAGTAGGGGTGTGACGATGCAGAGATATCACGATATAAAAATGTATCTGTGATGTAAACGATATGATTTGTGATATACAGTTATTTTTATCCAAGGCTCAGCATATTTATAAGGTATAATTCACCCAAAAATGTTAGTTCTGTCATCACGTACTCACCCATATGTCGTTTCAAACCTATAAGGTTTTTGTTCATCTTCCAAACACAAATGAAGATGAAAACCTGAGAGATTTCTGTCCTTCCATTTAAAATCCATTCCTCTAAAATTTAAAGTGTACATAACACACACAGTTTCAGCCAATCTCATGTTAATCTTGAGTACCTATAGGGTAGTATTGCATCCTTCATATCTCAGAAGAGTCTTTAGTTTTATCAGATTTATAAAAGACAGATACAGCTGTACAAATTCTTCTCCGAAAACAGTCGACCTCCTGGAGGCGTCATACAGGGCCATACTCAAAAAAAAAAAAAAAAAACTATCCGAAACTTATACAAACCCTGAAGTAGTGTATTTGGCACAGAAATACTCCCATCACATCCAACTCGTTTTTTGAAACTTTGGCCATGTTTAGCATGAGAATCCAACTCTTTTAACAGTGTAAATAAGTCAGAATGCATGAAATGAATGCATTAGACATCCCCTTTAAAAAATCCAAAAAATGTCATAAAGGCATTGTAAAAAATAATCAGTTAAGTGGTCTAATCCAAATCTAAGTCTTCTGAAGAGACACGGTGGCTTTATATGATGTACAGATTTACAACAACGCGCATACTGTAGTAAACACGGATGTTCAAATGCTTGATTGGCGTGCGAAAACAACATGCAAGTAAATGGAGACATTTTTGGATGAACTAACCCTTTAAAGTTTGGGAATAGTCATTTTGACATGCTTTGCGATTAGAACAGGCTATATGCACGGTTACTTCCTGGTTGTCGTTAAGCCAGCTCAGGCATTTCCGGTGAACTGTTAGCTGTTCATTCTGTAGTCGCTGTACATCGACACAAAACCATCAATGGTTGACTTTTTATTGTTGTATTCATATTTTAATGCACTTATCACATTTACCTAATTTTCCAATAAACCAGTTTTATTGATTGCAATAAAGACGAAGCTATCGGGACCGTTTAAAAACGCAGTGTCTGTAATTAGACACGCGCACACATTTTTTCCCCCCAGCGCTTCAAATGTTATTTTTAATGTGATGACCACAAACATTATTTGTTCATCCTTCTGAGATTGTCCTCATTGTAAAACCGAACGTTTAAAAATGTAGGAAATTCAACATTTGATAGAAAACAACAATTAAAAAGACAATAATTACCACTTTAACCAGCAGGTGGCGGCAAAGTAGCATTTATTTGCGCATATATCAGCCATTTCCTCTAATCGTTTTTCACTTCGTTTTTGACTAAATATTAAACATTATAAAATAACGGTTTAAAAATACATTTTGTCGATGTGAAGTATGAAGTACTCAAAAAATCTTAAGAAAAACAATAACTTTTCTTGTGAATAAATGACACTTTTTTTCCCCTTTGTAATCACAGCAGCTGTCAGTCAGTGCAGCGCAAGATCAATGATTTCAGCACTTTTCATTCAATTAATCTAACTAAAGTGCACAATAAATATTGCATTTTTGAAGCTTTTTTTCACATAAAAGTGTGAAAACTGATGGTCGAATTGAATTTATCCGAGGAGGAACAATGAGGTGCGTCTTTATTTATTTATTTTTTTATGCTGTCTTACGTTTGAATAACTAAATGAATGCTATTTAAGCGACTATATTCTGATTATAAACTAAGTATCACACTACTGATGCTCAACACACCAGCAAATTTCAGTTTTCGAGCTGGTTTATATTAATGCGGAAGTTCTAAAGAACCAAGTTCAAGTCTATTTAAGTCTACCAGCCCAAGTCCATACCAAATTTTTAATCTACAGTACATTTTTTGTTAACTTTTTACCATATGTCTTGTAATGACACTTTTAAAAAAAAATCTCTTTTTTATTTTTGGCTTAAAATATCGTGATTTGTATCGAATTGAGTGTATCGTCACACCCCTAATTGTCAGATATAAACTCAACAACTACAAAAGATAGTCTTTATCTCACAATTGCGAGATAAAAATGTTAGAATTGTGAAATTTTATTCTGTGAAGAAAACAAACTTCCATAATTATGGCAGTGGAAATAGAAACATGACCCACATATTTTCTGCTACATCTGTAGGTGTTTTACTACATCCAAACAGCAACAGAAAATGACAGATTTTGTCATTAAAACCTAAACTTGGTATTTGACTGCTTTTATTATTCTGAAAAGTGCATCAAAACAGATACATATTTTATATATATATATATATAAGAATTCAGCGGAAATCAGCAAGTGGGATGTGTGATAGTGCAAAGCATCATGTCTTTTTTTCTCAAGCTAGATTGACACATCCCAGTGTTCACCGGTAAAGGAAAACCACAGACACAGTGAAGACAATCTGCACAACATCAAGCAACACATCGGTGAGAAACAGATGCAGAGCTATGAAAATCCTCCCATCATGAAAAAATTCCCAGCAGTGTGTGGAGAAAAGAGTCACTTTTCCGTCTCTCTCATTGATGTGTGCGTCTATCCTGAGCTTGACCGCCTAATGTCATCAATCAGCTAATCAGCTGCCCAAAGGCAGGCGGATCTCATCCGGCTGCAGATGAAGTCATGAGTAAACCATCAGTCCCTGCTGAAGATCAGGAGCAAAAGACGGCAGTAATATCATTAGCTTAAGAATAAACTCAAGTCGCATCATCTCAGCTGAAATTAAAAAAATAATTAAGTGTTTCCTGAACTAAATAGCAGTGTTTGCAAGGCAGCATAAATAATAGTGTTAAAAGTTCTTAGGATTTGGTATATTAGGAAAGAAACTGTCATGACAATGAGCTTATGTGTTGTTTTCTCTCAGGTCTGTACGAGAACAGAAGCAACTTTGCATGTATAAGTGGCTCAAGAGGGTGAAACATCTAATTCAGTCATGAAACTCTAGAGGGCGCAGGCTGACCGGTCTTTTACATGCAATCTGCAAGCATTACCACATACCACAAGCTGATTGGCCTCTGTTGATCCTGCAGCCAATGAGATTGCTTGCTCAACATTTCTGGTTCAGTGTTTCCTGTAGGCTAGTCCTGCAGCTAGAGTCGACATGACTGCAGTGGTTCAACCTTAACGTTATCAAGCGATGTGCGTTGTCTATTCAACAGTCTCTTCTTTTCCCTGTCATTATCCTTACGCAGTAAAGGCTTCAGTGTTTACGTCCAAAGCTGATCACGTGATCAGCACGACGCATGCCGGACGTAAGCAGCGTATGAGAATGACACAAAAGAGAAGATATCGTTGAATAAAGTCGCTATTTTTCTTTGGTTTTTGCGCACAGAAAGCATTCTCGTCTCTTCATAACATTACAACCGCTGCAGTCACGTCGACTGCTTTAACGATGTCTTAAGTGCCTTTCTGGACCTTGAAAGTGTTGATTATATTGCTGGAGAGCTCACGGATTTCATCAAAAATATCTTAATTTGTGTTCTGAAGATGAACGAAGGTCTTACAGGTGCGGAACGACATGAGGGCGAGTAAATGATGAGAGAAATTTCATTTGTGGGTGAACTAACCCGTTAAATACGAAATGACTTCGGAGGCCGCGTCCTCCGGAGGTCGCATTTGAAGGCTGCGTATGTCATCATGATGTGATATATAAATATATTGTAATACAATATGGTTAATTATGAATATCTTTATAATGCATGATCCTAGTGATGGTCAGATGGTCTTATTACAGCTGTCAATATGCTTTATGAGATATTCTTTGCTCTACAGTCTCTATGAATACAAGAATATAAAGAGATGACAGCGCAAACTAACCATAGAAGATTATGCAACTTAATACGGGTGAGCTTAACAACGAATTCCACGACTAATGCATACTAGAGCTACTGTCTTGAAAGATATACATGAAAAAAAAAAAAAGTGGATATTCACCTCTGGCTCACCTTTCTCCAGCTTGAAAGAGCTCTCCATCTGAGCCCATCTTTCCTTTAATATCATCAGGTCGTGGAGGTCACCCCACAAATCCTTCAGAGAGCTTCTATCATTTAGCGGGAATGCCAGGTGGCCTTTTTAGCAGCATTATATCAGGAGTATATCAAGTAGTTAAATAAGGAAAGGCGCATGGAAGCTCAGAGCCCCCCGTTGCATGTACCTGCAGGGCTGCAGCAGCTGTGAAGCAGGCTTTTCATCTAAAAATGTCCCCTAATTAAGTTAAGTCTGCCGAAGCCCTCCATGACATTCAGTTATTCTTATCCACCTCGCTCCCTGAGGGCCGACTGACCTATTCAACAAGTGGACTGCTGTGGGTCCGCGCTGGCCAGATGCCGAGACCTTGTCGGGTAATGCTGGGGGAATTTCCACTGTCACACTGAGTCAACACGAATCCAAGCAGCATTTCAGAAACAAGAAGGACACAATGGACAAATCTCGTTATCAGTGTGAAACGTTTCTCCGTTTGACTCCTGAGAAAAAGACCTCTGTAACATGTAGAGTTTCAAAAGAGACCTCAACAACGTCATTTGCCAAAACACCAAAGTCTGCAGTCAAAAAGTAGAAACATTTCACCTAATTCTTCCAAAACCACATGCGAGCTATGCTATTCACATTCATTTTAGAGCAATATACATTCACTGCGCACTACCTTTCAAAAGTTTGAGGTCAGTATGATCATTTTTTTAAGAAATTAATACTTTTATTCGGCAGATTAAATTGATTTAAATTGATCAAATGTGACAGTAAAGACATTTATAATATTGCAAAAGATTTATACTTCAAATAAATGCTGTCTATTTAACTTTCTATTCATCAGAGAATCCTGAGAGAGGGGGGAAAAAAAAGTTTTCCACAGTTTTTCAACATTGATAATAATCAGAAATGCTTCTTGAGGAGCAAATCTTCATATTAGAATGATTTCTGAAGGATCATGTGACACTGAAGACTGATGCTGAAAATTCAGCTTTGATCACAGGAATAAATTACATTATAAAATATACTCACATAGAAAACAGTTTTTTTAAATTGTAATAATATTTCACAAATTTACTGTTTTTACTCTGTTCTTCATCGAATAAATGCAGCCTTGGTGAGCATAAGAGACAAAAAAAAACCCCCAACAATTGTTTAAATTGTCTATTTTATTGCATTTTTTACATTACAGCTCTCTTCTGCTTTGTTTCATGTATCAATTTTGTCTCGCATATTTCTCAGTGATTTCCTAATGAGAAATAAAGTTCTTCTTTACAGTGAGGTTCAATTAATTAACATTAGTTACAAAACTAACCATTTTAACAGCATTTTATGTGGTTATTATACTATTGTTAATTATTAATTCATGTTTAATCCCAATTCATGAACTAATGTTAATTTAAAAAGTAAAGTTATGTTATGTTAATGTTAAAAAGTAGCATATGTAGAAAATAATGCTTAAAAATGCTATTTCCCATAAGGAGTAGTATGATAAAGTAACTTAAAAAAAAAAGAGCATAATTTTTCTTTTTCTTTATTAAGTGGGTTGAACTTTTAGCAACTACAAAAAAATAATTTTTCGAAGTTGTAAATAAGATTATTGGAGAGTGTTGTACTAAAAAAACGCTACTTCAAAAATATTTTTCCTGTGTTACCTGCTGTTTCTTTGCATTTGTTTGTGAAATTTCAGTCATGAACACTGATTCTACACTATTTTTATATTAAATATCACAAAACTAACTAGAATATTATGTTGTTAATTTATTAATATACTACTGTTTATTGTTAATTCATGTTTACTCCCAATTCATTAGCTAATGTTAATTTATACTGTGTTAAAATGTTATTAGTAGCATATGTAGAAAAAAAGGAGAAATATTTGAGACACTTACATGAAACACAACTCTACTTAAACTTTATTCTGGTGTGTTTACCATAGTATGATTAAAGCAAAAATAAGGGTTGAACTTTTAGCAACTTCCTGTACACGTAATTTTTCAAAGTTGATAATCGGAGAGTGTTTACTTCAATATAATTCCCTGTGTTACTTGCCATATCTTTGTAATTGTTTGTGGAATTTCGGAGTCATGAACATTAATTCTACACTATTTTCAAGTGTAGAACGGGAACAGAGACTAATGCTTAGTGATCAGACCCTTAAACCCACACATTAAACTTGAGTGTGTAACGGACATGAGTTACTTTTCTAAGCGATCAGACTTACAACACACGAGCGGCGTGGTGACAGTTTGAGTGGTGAAGGTTTATCTAACGGTGTGATGCTGATGTGTGTGTCTGTATGCATTAGTAGCAGTGTTTGTAGATCTCATGGAATGCGCTCTAATGTGCCAAATAACACACTCTTCCAGCCACCCGACAGCAAACATCCCAAGGGTGGGTTTCCCAGGTAACAACACTACTACATGGTTATCAGATTTACGATATCGCAAACCAGTCCAAAAACACAAGTACACACACAGGATGAGAGCGCATGAGAAACGGAGGAGGAACGGAGGAGAACCCCACGGAGCATCTGGGCTCACAGCCCAAATCTCAACACAGGAAAACACAAGCCCAATTGAACTTTCTAATCAGCGTCTGTGAGCTGCTGCTCAGCTCTTAGATTTAATACAGCAGTGTAAACCAGCAGGGGAACACACATATATATAATAAAAAATAAAAATAATAAAACTATCAAATACAAAAATAATAAATATATTTATTAAGAATAATAAAATATTCTCAAATTAGAAACATAACAGAACATATTCATTATTATTATACATGCATTCATATTAATACTATAATAAAAATAGAAACAAAATTTAAAAAAAGACAAGACATGACAATGTAAGTGGTTTAATTTATTTATTTTATATTTATTATTTATTTATTTTTATATTTATATTTTGGGAATATCGTATATATATATATATATATATATATATAATTTAACTAAAATAAAACTATCAAATACAAAAATAATAAATTTATTTATTAAGAATAATCAAATATTTTCAATTTAAAAACATAACAGAACATATTCATTATTATTATACATGCATTCATATTAATACTATAATAAAAATAGAAACAAAATTTAAAAAAAGACAAGACATGACAATGTAAGTGGTTTAATTTATTTATTTTATATTTATTTATTTATTTATTTTTATATTTATATTTTGGGAATATCATATATATATATATATATATATAATTTAACTAAAATAAAACTATCAAATACAAAAATAATCAATTTATTTATTAAGAATAATCAAATATTTTCAATTTATAAACATAATAGAACATATTCATTATTATTATACTTGCATTAATATTAATATTAAAAATAGTAACAAGATATGACAATGTAAGTGGTTTAATTAATTATTTTTTTATTTTTAGATTTATAATATTATATATATATATATTTAAATAAAATAAATCTATCAAATACAAAAATAATAAATATATTTATTAAGAATAATAAAATATTTTCAAATTAAAAACATAACAGAACATATTAATTATTATTATACTTGCATTCATATTAATACTATAATAAAAATAGAAACAAAATAAAAATAGCAACAAGATATGACTATTTTTTTTTATTTTTTTATTTTTATATTTATATTTTGGGAATATCATATATATATATATATATAATTTAACTAAAATAAAACTATCAAATACAAAAATAATCAATTTATTTATTAAGAATAATCAAATATTTTCAATTTAAAAACATAACATTCATTATTATTATACTTGCATTAATATTAATATTAATATTAAAAATAGTAACAAGATATGACAATGTAAGTGGTTTAATTAATTATTTTTTTATTTTTAGATTTATAATATTATATATATATATATATTTTAAAATAAAATAAATCTATCAAATACAAAAATAATAAATATATTTATTAAGAATAATAAAATATTTTCAAATTAAAAACATAACAGAACATATTAATTATTATTATACTTGCATTCATATTAATACTATAATAAAAATTGAAACAAAATAAAAATAGCAACAAGATATGACAATATATATATATATTTTTTTTTTATATTTATATTTTGGGAATATCATATATATATATATAATTTAACTAAAATAAAACTATCAAATACAAAAATAATCAATTTATTTATTAAGAATAATCAAATATTTTCAATTTAAAAACATAACATTCATTATTATTATACTTGCATTAATATTAATATTAATATTAAAAATAGTAACAAGATATGACAATGTAAGTGGTTTAATTAATTATTTTTTTATTTTTAGATTTATAATATATATATATATATATATATATTTTAAAATAAAATAAATCTATCAAATACAAAAATAATAAATATATTTATTAAGAATAATAAAATATTTTCAAATTAAAAACATAACAGAACATATTAATTATTATTATACTTGCATTCATATTAATACTATAATAAAAATTGAAACAAAATAAAAATAGCAACAAGATATGACAATATATATATATTTTTTTTTTTATATTTATATTTTGGGAATATCATATATATATATATAATTTAACTAAAATAAAACTATCAAATACAAAAATAATCAATTTATTTATTAAGAATAATCAAATATTTTCAATTTAAAAACATAACAACATGTTCATTATTATTATACTTGCATTAATATTAATATTAATATTAAAAATAGTAACAAGATAAAAATACTAACAAGATATCACAATGTAAGTGGTTTAATTTATTTTTTTATTTATTTTTTTATTTTATATTTTGGGAATATCATATATATATATATATATATATATAATTTAAATAAAATAAAACTATCAAATATAAAAATAATTTATTAAGAATAATAAAATATTTTCAAATTAAAAACATAACAGAACATATTAATTTTATTATACGTGCATTAATATTAATATTAAAAATAGTAACAAGATATGACAATGTAAGTGGTTTAATATATATATATCTATATATATATATATATATAAAATATTACATGCATTTTATAAAAATTCTAATAAAAATTGTTTTAAAAAATTAAAATGCAAAACTCTCAAAATATTACTATTAATTCATTAATTAATACAAAATATGATGTCAGATAAGTGGTTTGCCCGGCAAACTTAATAAATGTAATCATTTTTATTTTGGTATGAAAAAAAACTTTTGGCAGACTGATCAAACAACGAGTCATGAAAGAGATCACAGCTGATGTAAAGTAAATCGCATGTGCACAGTATACGTATTATATAGTGCAGAAGTATAGTATTGTAGCATGCGATCCTGAACAAGAAACAAGCATCTTGCCAAAGTTGGTCTCCTGCTGTATCCCGCAGTTATCTCTGCGATATTCTCAGAAGTGTAATTATGCAAAGTTGAAAGTAAAGAGAAAATAACGTTCTAAAAAAAAAAAAAGGGGGATGCTGTGTAAGCACTTAAATGTTTACTTTAATTTGTATTTGGACTGAATATCAAACACTAGGTTCAGAATGACCATATACACATATACACTAATCCTGGGCTATTTAGAGCCTTTGATCAGCGCGACACACTGGCTCATCCCGTCCAGAACAAACAAAATGACCTCAGTAAAAACAGAAAACATCAGCCAAAATCAAATCAACAGATGACCTCTGGCTTTAACAGTCAACATGAAATCATAATTGACCCTTTTTATTTTTTTCGGTGCATGTTATTTATTGTGCATGACTCATCCGTGCATGCTATTCCAAAGAAACAACACGTTTGTCTTTGTAATCCTTCGCCAAAACGCTTAAATATTATACAAGTAAAATGGTTTACAGGCCACTTTTTGTACAGTTTAGCAGTGTGCATTGTCTTGTTTCATTATGTTATGGGGATGAACCTGTGCTGGTGTGCGTGCACGCATGTTATTGTGACATATCAGGACACAAATTTGTATAATGACATGGTTATAACATAGGGGACACTTATGAGGACATTACCCCATGTCCACAAGCTTATAAATCATACAAAAACAGTTTTCTTGAGAAAGTAAAAATGTGCTGGGTAGGTTTAGGGGTAGGATTGGTGAAAATACGGTTTTTACAGTATAAACGCCTATGGGATGTCCCCGCAATTCACAAAAACAAACGCGTGTGTGTGTGTGTGTGTGTGTGTAGTAGCAAGACACAAAGCAGGTGTATACACAGCTCTCCAAAAACGTCCACTCTCAAACAAAGCCGGTGACGGGCAGTTCCCAGGAAGGGGTAACGTGGCGTAAAATCTATGCACAGCCTTTCTTTGTTGCAATTCAGGCCTAATCCATCTGAGCTCCCCTGTAATAAAAGTTAGAGACTGGTTGTTGCGTCCAGGAATGAGCAAGCGGGCCGTAGTTCGGCTAGGATAACACGGCTCCTGTAGCTATGGTTACCCAATGCTGCCCACCTCGATTGGATCTTGTTCATTTTTAAAGCCTTTTGGGATCTGCGAGCATGACGGGATGGTAAGGACAGATCAGATTTAGAGAAAAAAAATGAATATTTATCAAATTCAGGTCTGGGTATGAAGCTGTTGAAGCATCAACGATAACTTGCACGCTTGCTTGTTCTGTCTGTATGACCTGAAGTTATATCTAGCTAAACTGAAGAAATAACCAATGTGAAAATGTGTTTTTAACCCTGTAAAGCCTGACATATGAAAGGATAGTCATATGGAACAGTTTGTTGAATCTTTAGACAAAATATAAAATAAAATCTAGAATAAAAAAAAGTTTGTTTTATGTTTTGTATCAAATTTTGATACTTTTATAGCCCATACAGTATAATATAGTAAGTACTCGAGGTGAAAAAATCACCTCAGGTTTATATAGAGGTCAAAAACAATGTTTTATAAAATTATAATAAAATTTAGTGCAGATGTTGTTATTTATATGGCCAAAATATCTATGAGATTTTTATACCAGTATAACAAACTACTTACATAAAATGCATGGGTAGGACCAAAACTGATTATTTTTTTGTGCTTTTTTGTTTTATAGTTGATTAATCCTTTAGTTGATGTACCAATAAATACTAACCAATAATATACCAATAAATAATAACCATAACTAATCTATGTATGAACATTTACCTAATGATATTATTCATCGCAAAAGATAAGGTAGTGTTTACTATGGCTGCGTTCAGTCACTTTTTGTGATCTACTGCAGTGTGAATTCTGAAATGTTTTGTTCATTCAGGAGATTAAAGTAGCTGCTTGAATATGTTCATTCAGCTGTATGATCCAGCGGTTGAAGTCGCAACCGCATTTTAACTAACTAACCGTAGCGGCGGTATCAAACATGGAGATGTCCATAAAACCGTGAAGTTTTACCACGATCGACTGGGCATAATTAAATAAACGAGTCCAACTGAGGCGTGAGTTCATCCATTAGATATTTTAATAACCAACAACAGCAATAAATGCTTTTGTAACCAGTTGCAGAAAGTACGTTTGAGAGTATGTTCGCCCGGGAGCCACCATCATTGGGGAACATAAGCAGCGCAACGAATCAACGCACTTCACGCAAATCGACTAATTAACGTAATCGATTGCTCCAGCCCTATGCATGAGTATCTTAAATCTTCCAAAAAATATGTCTTAAAGCAAGCTCACACTACACAACCTAAGAGAAGTTGGAAAAGCCTCAAAGACATCATCAATTACAAGACATCGTCACCTCAATCTGCTGGGAATCGACAACTGGCTGATGATCTGAATGAGCTCTATATTCACACAACTATCAACACTTCCTGCTTACCCCCTCTCCTCACCCTACTACTCAACCTGCACTTAGGCCTTGTTTTCACCTGGTGTTAAGATGCATTTTGGTCGATCAGTCACAAGTGGAAGACACTAAATACTGGTGTAAAGGCCCCGATATGCTTCAAACGAAATCGAAGAACAAACTGATCATTTCAAACGAAGTTCGTATTGGAAGTTCGAAACAGCTTGAACAATCTCTGGAGCTGTGTGAAGTCCCTTCCTGCTTCAAACGCTCCACCATCATCCACATCCCAAAGAAACCCAAGATCACAGGACTGAATGACTACAGACCTGTACCTTTAACTACCTAGACTGGTGACGGCCAACCTGAAGGACATCACTGGACCCTTGCTAGACCCTCTTCAGTTTGCTTATCGAGCAAACATGTCCATGGATGACGCAGTCAACATGGGACTGCATGTCATCCTGCAACTTCTGGATAAACCAGATGAAGCACACACTAGAAGATTTGTCCAGACCTCAAAACCACACACCTGTCGATTTTAGTAACTTGCCAAAGCAAACTTTCTGGAAAAGTTCGCAAGGGCTGGGAAACACGTTCGTACCACCATTGGTCCGTGGCCATTATGTAAGGTAGGTGTGTGCTTCTTTCACTCTGAAAATCTTTTCCAGTTATTTCTCCTCTCGAGTCCATAGAAGTCAGACGTCCACGAGTGAAAACATGAACACTGAAGAGCTGCTTTATAGTAGAAAACGAAGTTGTACTTCTGTACTTCTTGCTAGCTTCTTAATTTTGTTGTTTGGAAAGCGAGCAAAATTTTTACATATTCATCTAACCGTCACTCTCAGCAATGTGGGCGGCGTCAGATGTTCGGTTACAGTATATCACTGCTCACGTATTTCGAACTTCGTTTTCCCCTTAAACGAAGAACGAAAAAGAACTTCGCTTGAAGCATATCGGGGCCTTAAACAGGGTGTAAAACATTTTGAGCTTGTCCATATTCGACCACTTCCAGGGGTAGTTGAAAACGCATTCGACCGGATTGCTTTTGTAGCGTAGACGCTCGTGTGGTCGAATGTGTTCAAACAGCCACTAAATACTCTCCACCTACTGACCTAATGCGTAAACATTATGGGAAGCGCGCTAGCCAGACGGGATTTAAACTTTGTCGGCTGAAGACCCAAGTTTGGTTTGAAGACACCACCAACGTACCAAGCACAATGTTCTCTCACCATTCCTGATTTCTAACACACACGTTCGGCAGGTCTTGTGTCTGTCAGAGCAGAAAAGAAAGCTGCCGCTCTCCATATGTTTTTTCTGTCGTCATGGGTGTCATGTAAATTGCGCGAACCTATTTTGTCACTTAGGTCTGAAAAAGCCCATACATTTATACACCCTCCCCTTGAAGAAATCAGGACAGAAGTAGTGAAAGTGGACAAAAGAGGTGTAACACCAGGTGTAAACTAAAATGTGTCTCCCTCGTCTACTGGTCATCCAATTGACCAAAACGCATCTTAATACCAGGTGGAGACAGGGCTCATGTAGAGGATGTGTGTCGGAAAGATCAGGAAAGCACGAGATCCAGACAACATCTCACTCACCTGTCTGAAAGTCTGTGCAGAACAGCTGTCACACATCTTCACCCAGATCTTCAACGAATCTCTGGAGCTGTGTGAAGTCCCTTCCTGCTTCAAACGCTCCACCATCATCCCCATCCCAAAGAAACCCAAGATCACAGGACTGAATGACTACAGACCTGTACCTTTAACTACCTAGACTGGTGCCGGCCAACCTGAAGGACATCACTGGACCCTTGCTAGACCCTGCTTATCGAGCAAACATGTCCATGGATGACGCAGTCAACATGGGACTGCATGTCATCCTGCAACATCTGGACAAACCAGGGACTTACGCTATGATCCTGTTTGTGGACTGCAGTTCGGCCTCTAACTCCATCACTTTGAACCTTCTCCTGTCCAAACTAACTAAGGCCTGGGACACACTAGATGATTTTCAAATCAAACCCGATTTTAAAACTGTGGGAGACCACAGACATAAGGGCAGTTTCAGCCGATTTTTAGCATTATAATCCTCCGAAAGCACACACTAGAAGATTCGTCCAGACCTCAAAACCACACACCTGTCGATTTTAGTAACTCGCGAGATCAAACGTGACTTGACAAGAAAAACAAATAGAGGACAATCAACGTTGTCAGCGGGTTCTCCTGGCGTGAGTTTTGTTTTTACGGGAAGAAAACCAAAAGAGAAAAAAGAATATGGGTAATCTTCTTTCTTAATATTCTACTTTTGTGGCATGTTTGTGGCTGCCAAGTTTCAGCTATAGGAGCACACAACATCCGGTTGATGAAGCTTGATCGCTCTCATTGGCTATCGCGGGTATCATGTCAGAGGCAGCCTGATCAAGAGTCGTAAATATCGATCGTTTTGGGATTGTGTGGGCTCCAACGCTACCGTGAGCAGTAAAATAATGGTAATGATACCCCACAATTGAGGATTTTTGGACAAAAAGTCAGTTGCAAGAAGCCTCGAATCGGGCCACACCCCCCAGATCACTGGGAGTTGCAAATTGGGCCCAAAATCAGGCTTAAAATCTTCAAGTGTGTGGCCAGCCTTAACCAAGATCCACCTCTATCTGTCAGTGGAACAACTTCCTGACAGACAGGCAGCAGCTAGTGAGGCTGGGAAAATTCACATCCAACAGCCGCACAATCAGCACTGGCGCTCCACAAGGATGTGCTAGTTGTAGTTAAGCACTCAATTAATTTCGGCTCTGGGAGGCCAGAGTCTTCCAAAACTTCACCTGGTAAGTCTTTAATGTAACAGTAAATTCACAAGTAAATGCATTTGAATGCTCTCTTCAAAATCAGGGAAAGTGAGTTGCAACGCACTGCTCAAACTAAAATAAACACCTAAAACTAAAATGAATATGCACCAGCTTACACTAAAAACCATTTTCTCATTACATCTTTAGAAAGATGTAGTTCCCTCCACTTCTCCACAGAAAATTTGTCCTTCTGATTGTCCTCACACATAAAATGTAAGTGAATGATGCAGTGGAGCTGACCTCATTCGATTTAGCAGGTAATTGCTTTTGCCGAGTTGAATATTTCTTGCTGCATTCTAAGGTCCCTTTGTTCCATTTGTTTGCAACAACTTAATTTAGACCAGCGTTTCATGCTCCTTACTGAGACACATAAAGCACAAAGGGAGGACAATATCTGATCTCTCCAGCATGTTAAGAATGTATTAAAGAAGCCTCTGTTTGAGTTAAACCTTGTTGAACCTCTGCTTCACAACCCAAGAGACAACCCTGGCATCATCTATCCTTTTGTTATCTGTTCCTGCTTCTCAAACTCTCGTTCCAGTGGAATTCCTCACAGAGCAATAAATTCTTAGCGCCGCAATCTTCTCCCTACGGTCAGCGCTGGCATCCTGCAAAGTAAACTCAACCGCTGCCCAAATTCAACGTAATTCCGCAGCCGTGGTGACGGTGAGGGGACGCTGCCGTAATGTGTTAATGCTAAGCCGCGACCAAAGTACGGCACGTCAGAGAACGTGAAATAAGGCCGCAAAATGAGGCGATTGCTAAATCGGCGTGCTCTCAGAAGACAGGCAAACGAGATCCAGATGGTTGTTCTGTTCCAGGGCCACATCTGTTGTCCGGGGGGTGAGACAGGAGACGTGCACGCACACACAAACATAACGCAGTTCGCATATGTGTTCAAACGTGGCCACCGTGTTAAAAATAAGACCTTGAGTGAACTTGAATGCAGGGAATTGACACAACAGGTGTGCAGCCTGTGCAGGTCCCTTAAGCAGTTAAAACAAGCTGATCTGAGAACAGCTACAGCCCCCCACATAGCAGGAACGGCAAAACACACACACACACCAGTTGAAGTTTTAATGACAAAAACAGCTAAATATTTTAGATGAAATCCCCCACATGAGCTAAATCAATGTGACTGTAAAAAATTAACTGTAAATAGTTCTGTTCCAAAACTAGTGAGCTCCTTTTAAAGCATCATATATGTGCTAATACCCAAGTTGGCTGAGTAAAATACATTTTTATCCTTAAATTCACAATGAAATCAAATTTGACAGTTCTTGTTGCAGTATTTATTAAAAAAAAATATTTATCCGTGCACATCATCATTATTTTTTATTTACAGCGACATCTCTTCTCTTCTCTGATGATGTGTTTACTGGCACGAAGGCGGGGCAACCTGTCACTCACATGAGATCCACCAATAGCAAACCACAACCATCCAATCAATTCCCCATGGACAAAATCAAGTCCCACCCACATTTTTTCTTGTCTCAGAAGCCGTTTCACTATAGGATATACGTCACAAGATCTTCCATTTCACGTCAACTTTAATTCAATGCCACATGCTCAGTGAAAAATCCACTCAACATGGTGGATAATGCTGAAAAACTACTGATTATGAACTACTTTTAGTTCATTCAATGCTGTAAAATATCTAAGCTAAAATGGATTCTTGTTAGTTAGCAAAATGCAAATGTCAAACTACACCAAAATCAGTTGAGCCGAGTCTCCTGTGCCATCCACATGAAGAGCGTTATTTGTGTGACGCCTATGTAGTGCGTTCTAAGGCCCTGTCCCAAATAGCACACTTCATATGCACTTATGGACTTATGGAATTACAATGGCTGCAGTGTGCGTGTGATCGTGAAGTCCACGAGAGCATATACGGCGTCCCATTTGTCATTTTAAGTTTTAGAAGAGTGCTCACGTTGCGCACTTTTGCCAAGCCGCACTTAAGTGATCTCCGCAGCAGACTTCTTCCTGACAGTCAAAGTGGTGTTACGTTGCGAAAATGTGGACTTGTAGGACAGAGTGTTTAGTGTGCCATTTGGGACAGGGCCCGAATCAGTCACCGAGTCACTACTCATCCACACAAGCGTTTTCAAGCATTTTCCAAAAGTTTCTCATCCACACTGAAAGGTCAGAAAATTCACCTTACTGCGCAAGCGCAAAAGCTCACTGAGATGATATAGATGGAACAGACAAAGTTAACAAACTATTCTTGTGGCAGGATCATTTTATTTAGCAAAATACCTCACCATTCACTGATGAGTCTATGTCACACTCAGTCTAAACGCAACTGCTCTCATGTTTTTGCCGCAGGACAGCAAATGCGAGTAAATGCTCTGTCATCCTTGCAGGATTGTGATATGAAGTGTGCAAAGTAACATATCTTAGCATCTGTGTGAAAGTGAATAGCAAACAACTGGCACAATAGCGGTATAAACGTACATATCTACTGGTTCAAGATGCGTCACATGACTAAACATGCGTCATCGTTTACGAATACCTCCACACTACAACGCGAAAACGGCATATTCAAATGTATCCGCTTTGGAGAGCGAGAAAAAATTTATGATTTAT